>JADLZL010007780.1:0-13857 GCA_015844335.1 Chrysopogon serrulatus | reverse complement strand
CTTGTTTAGTTTGGTGCAAGTTTTTTCCACTCTCTCTCCTCACATCAATTGTTTCCCGCATATAAATAGTATTAAATATAAATAAAAAAAAAAGAACTAATTACACAGTTGGGTTGTAAATCACGAGACAGAATCTTTTGAGCCTAGTTGGGCCACGATTGGACAATATTTACCACAAACAAACGAGGTGCTACACGACTTTCCAATCTCTCCTCTCACAAATTGTTTCCCACATGTAAATAGCATTAAATATAAATAAAAAAATTACTAATTAAATAGTTGGGTTGTAAATCACGAGACGAATCTTTTTGAGCCTAGTTGGGCCACAATTGGACAATATTTACCACAAACAAACGAAGTCTTCTGAGAACTTTACACTCTCTTTCTAACCTGCATCTAAACGAGGCCCTAGTTGCACATCGGCATCAGGAGTGACACAGCGCGACGGCCGGGCGCTGCTCAAAGTAAGCGGTGCGCAACGGCCCGTTTGTCGGTTTTCGCGTCTGTGCTACTACTGTACATGGCCGGGTTGGCCTCGCACGGCCTTTGTGCCCTTGGATGCGAGTTCAAAAAAATGACGATCTAGTACTACTAGACTATTACTAGACATGTTCGTGTGTGTTGAAATAGAACAGACGAGCTACTCCGTAGTAGCAGTAGTAGAGTGACCATGTTCGTTTCAGTTTATTGGTCTATTTTTCTCTCAAATAAATTATTCATGTTTCAGCTTATTAGTTGACTTTCAGCTTATATCAGCTTAGAAGTCTGAAAGAAAACGTCGAGTGAACTAAGAATATGCAAGGTTCGAACTTCTGTCTACTACTATTACTAGGGCAAGTGTGGATGTGCTCTTATATGGGCCATTATGGGCGTGTTTGGAAGCGGCCAGAAAGGTGGCCCGAGCCCGTGGGCTGCAGCTTCCCGTGTTTGGGACCATTGGGCCGCTCCTCGGCCTGTCTCTGGAGGTGCAAAAAGCACCCCCTCGGCCTGGCTCCCCCCCCGAGCTCCCCCCTCCGTTTCCCAAGGGGCATGGCTCAATCTTGGAGGCGCGCGGTAGCGGCTGGCGAGCTTCCGGCGCCATGGCGGCGGTCGGCGATGGCTCCCGCGGGCTCGCGCGGGAAAGAGTGAAACTTCCGCGCGCCATTTCCGCCTCGGTGAAACTTCCGCCTATATTTCCCTCCCTCTGTCCACTGCTCCCCTCCTTAAGCTTGCAATCCTTCGAAACCCTAATCCAGTTCGATTTGGCGGCGTGGGGTGGTGGTGTTCGGCGACCGGCCTCACGTCCCACGGCGGGGCTTCGTCTCCGTTCCCCCTTGCCTGGATCCGGTCAGGTTGCCGCGCCCGTAAGCTAGCTTCTTGAATCGTTGGAGGCGGCGGTCTTCTTCCTCGGCTCCCTCCTCCAGATCTAGCCGCACGGTGGTGCGGTGCGGTCGATCTGCTCCCCCCTGCTCGAATCTGCTTCTTCTCCGTGCTTCGGTCGCTCGTAGCACCGTCGACCAACCCGGGGTGAAATCAATACCAATGCCATTTCTTTTTTTCAGTACTTTGTTTTACGTGTTGTTGACTATGTGTTCCCGGTTATTGATCTTTGGTTACTAGCCACCGGGAGGCATGTTCATTCGATGCGGCCGTGGCTTTGTTCATGTGATTTCTTGATCTATTGTTCTAGATGATCCTCACTTGTCCATGATTTTGGATTAATGATATCTTGGTAGATTATGATGTCCATACTCACTTTGGGTGCCATGTTTTTGACATGTAACCATGGCTTTGACCATGGCACTTCTTACTTTGAAGCTTATCGCGATGATTTATGTTCGATCTGTTTGGGTTGATGTTATTATGGTCGATGATGATGTCGGTAGTCACCGGGGGCATGTTTATTCATCTTTGCCGTGGCTTTGTTCATGTGATTTCTTGATCTATCGTTCTAGATGATCCTCACCGTCCATGATTTTTGGATTAATGATATCTTTGGTAGATTATGATGTCCATCTTGATTGCGTGCCATGTTCGACATGTAACCATGGCTTGGACCATGGTACTTCTTACTTTGAAGCTTATCTTGATGATTTATGTTCGATCTGTTCGGTTTGATGTTATTATGGTCGATGATGATGTCTGGTAGTCACTTTGGGGGCATGTTTGTTCATGTAGCCGTGGCTAGTTTGTAATTAAGTTTACTTCCATGTTGATGCACGCTTTGGGTAAAATGAATTTATGCTCTTGTACAACATTCATGCATGTAGATGGATGGTGCCCGGAAAAGAGAGATCCTTGCCAAGCAAGCTTCCACTTTGGTTGTTGTCATGACTTCCTTTGTAGCCCCGATAGGATTAGGATGCCTATCCCGAGCCTAACCCTCGCTATATGCACTAAAGTGTGATCTTTGAGCAGCATAGACAAAGCGTACCTTGCAAGCCATTTACAAGTCCACGATAGAGAATGTGTGGCCATGATTAGGATGACCAGAGCTCCATTTTTTTGCTCTCGTGTGATCTTTTTAGACGAGAGGGCCTGGTTCCGAGTCTAGAGGTTGTAGTGTTGAGGAGCGGTAGCTATGTTTTACGCACATTGTAGGGCACAACCCGGAGGTTTAGGGTTGTCTATCACTCATTTGCTAGGTCCATAGAGACTGTACATAGAAACTTCCACCAGGTCCTGTATGCTGTTGGTGAGCTCAGAAATGAGATGATTAGGCCACCTTCCTCGACCACTCATCCAAAGATTCTTGGCAGTTCTAGATGGAACCCTTTCTTCAAAGGTAATGTCATTTGCATTGTTTGCCCACAATGTAGTTATTGGCCTCACCATATGACACTTGGACCCTTTTTTAGGATGCCATTGGCTCCATTGATGGCACTCATGTTTTGGCTAGGGTGCCTAGGCGCATGCAGCAGGCTTTCAGGGGGGTAGGAAAAAGGATCCCACACAAAATGTGATGGCTGCTGTGGATTTTGACCTAAAATTCACTTATGTATTGGCTGGTTGGGAGGGGTCTGCTCATGATGCCCATGTCCTAGCTGATGCAATTGAGAGGGAGGATGGATTCACTGTGCCTGAAGGTAATTAGAACCAACTGCACGTCACTAGACTTATTAATATCACGAAGCCTTTTGTCTCACTACACCTTCCATCACAATTGTAGGTAAATGCTACCTTGTAGATGCAGGGGTATGCATGCCGTAATGGATTCCTTCCTCCCTGAGGGGGGTTAGGTACCATTTATCGAGTACAAAGGCACAAACAGGCCCTCCAATGCAAGGGAGTTGTACAATCTAAGGCACTCTTCCCTTAGGGTAACTGTTGAGAGGGCTTTTGGGGCCTTGAAGAACAGGTTTAGAATTACTGTACAACAAGCCATTCCACCCCTACAAGACCCAAGTCAAGCTGGTCATAACTTGCTTTGCATTTTACACAATTGGATCCTAGGATTTGGCTATGACCAAATTGTGCCCGATGAGGACCGGCTTCCCCCTAACCACCCTCCCCGTCCAACCGGACCAAGACCAAGATGACTCTTTGGCCATGACCGCAAAAGAGAGATGAAATATGTGCAACAATGTGGGCTGCTAGGGGCACCAACAGGACTGATGCTTGCATGTTTGTTGTTTCATCTTCAGATTTGTTTACCCTAGTTTGGAACATGTGGTTGTGAACTTATTTGTGTAATATTTGCTAGACAATTTGAGACTATGTATGTTTGTGTTTGTGGTTTCCACTTAACTTGCTTTGGTTTGGCCAATGATGTTTACCATTTGTTTGTGACATGAGGTGGTCGTTTTCCATATTATTTGTTTGCTTTTTGCTGATCTTACCTCATAGCGTCATCAAGTGTTCTAGCATCATCCACGGGATGCAACTAATGAGTTCATTTCATTTTGATGGCTACCGGTGGATGGTCCAGAACATTCCATGCCTGTTTTGATTTGTGCCATCTATTAGTAGCCACCTAGGATTTGTATATTGTAAATGAACCGAGGCCACTATCTTATTGATTCTTGTATGTTCTCACACTTGTTGTCATGGTACATTGGATATCGGACTAGGATGGTCTGGCGAAGGTGTCTTTGTGGGTGCTGATGAGGAGGTGACATTTGCTCCATTTGCTTTAATTGTTGTAGCTCCACCACCTATGGTTGGGGCTCCAATTTGAAGTTTGTTGAAGCACCACCACCTCTGCCGGTTTTGCAAATGGGCCTATGAGGTGGAACAACACTACTTCTGGCTTTGTGCTTAGGAGGATGGCCCAGCTAGTGAATGATGGAACTAGGCCTGACAAGGTGTACAAGGACAAGGATGTGAACTATGTGGCCAAGTGCCTAAAGGAGTACAGTGGTGATGTAGTTAGCCCCACTCAGGTTTATAATCACCTGAGGAAGTGGAGGCAAAAATGGTCTAGGATCTGCAAGCTGAAAGACCTTAGTGGTGCCTTGTGGGATAGTGATACAAATGCAATCATGCTGGAGCAGGATCATTACCTAGGCCACACCAAGGTAGATGGTGCCTGCCTTTCATTACTGTGTTCTACATCTTATCTTTCTACCCTACTCCTAAACTATACACTACAATGCAGGACCACCCTAAAGATGCTTTGAGTTCCTAAACCGCCCAATTAGGTTCTACAATGAGATGGAGGCTATTTTCTCCCACTCTCAAGCCAGAGGGAAGTATGCTGTTGGCTCTGGTGAGCCTCTTGGGGTGAACATGGCTGAAGTCCAAAGTGCTAAGGTGGAGGTGTCTGATCCAAAGGGCCAGCTTGGACCTGAGGGGCAAAGGTAACAGACAAGCCCCGCCTGGCACGTAGGAGGCAAGAGGAAGAGGTCTAACTTCACCGAGGATGAGATGATCTTGCCGACTAACATGTCGATCTTTGTGAGGATGTTGCCGGTGCACTTAGAGAGACCGGGCTGGCCATGTTGACCCTGAGCTATACCTTGCAGTCCTAGACATGCCTGGGTTCACCACTGAGGCCTTAATAGTTGCCTACACTTATCTGCTAGAGAATAAGGCCCTTGCCACAGGCTTTGTTAAGATGGAGCCTACACACAGGGATATCTGGATGAGGACCTACCTTGCCAAGAACTACTTCATGTAGTTACGTCCACCTTGGACAAAAAGGTCCCGAGGGGGTTGGATTTGTTGAGATGTATAGTTCCTCCACCTCCCTCACCCACTCTCTCACCTTTTGATGGCTCTTAGGTGTAGCTTTTGTGCGAGGCTCATTGACACCGACTTTTTGTGTTAGTCTAGTTGGATGGTGACTAACTTTAGTGGAGAGTTGGTTCTTTATTACAGCCCAGAAAGTTGTGGCTTAGATGGTTCTGTAATGCACTATTTGGCCTCTGTTCGCTACCCTCATTTCCTTCTACTTTGGTACTGTATTGGTACTATTGGTGGCCTCTGTTGGCTACTATCATTGCTACTAATATATCAGCTGTTACCATTTGATGCTTCTTACATCATGTCTTTGTTTCTATGATGCTACTATATTGCTTTCACATCATGTTTCTGTTTTCTTCATGGTACTGTATTGCTTTCACAACATGCTTTTTTGTTCCATCTGTTGTTACAAGTTCTGTTGGTTACATGTTTTACTTGCAAAGGTTCTATTTGATGGTAAAAGATGGGAAATTAAATGGCCAATGATGCAAACATAAGAAAGGTTGAGGTGGCTCCTTTTGTTGTATGCATTTTCTTTGACTACTGTTGTTTAGTTCATGTCATGAGTGCCATTGTACCCATGTGAAACATCCATGCTCGCAAAATGCCCTTCTTCTTAGTCTTTGTATGGCATAGCATGGATGTGATCATGGGTATCATGTCACCCGTGAACTTGCTTGTTCTTGTTCATGTGTTCTTGTTTTCTATTTGGTTTTGAGTAAGGAGCCACCAATGAAATTTACATGCTTGGCACCACCTATTATGAAAGCCGAGGCGGAACAAACTATTTTGCCAATGATGTCATTGTACAAGTAAACTTATATTAAACGTACATGTTGCACTTTGAGGCTACCTGTCTTCATTTCGACATTTAAATGGTGGCTACTATGTCATTTTCAATGGAAAGCATCTTTGGCATATACCTAAGGCGGCATGAGTGCGGCAAATACATCATTGGTGAAAAGGGAATTGTGCACAAAAATTCAACAACCCGGGACATGGTTGTTAGAGCTCCTGCAGAATACGAAGAGATGAGCCATTTGATCCAATACTTGCTGTAATTCCCCGATGACTACAATCTTGATGATGGTGCTTCTTTGGAAGGTGTTTATCACCTCTCTTGTTGTCCTAGTCCTTGGGTTGTGGCTGATCGGTACTTGATGTACAACCTTTGTTAGTAACAAATTACTTTGCTATTCTCTATTTGTTACTTAATTACTGAGGCCTATGATGATGAATTCTTGTTATTCACGAGGCCAATGATGTTCATTGATGTCAAATACCATTTCTTAAACCAATATTCCTGTGTTAAACTAGTTGTTGCTTCTCTGTTGTTGTTCCCGGTTGGTTGAAGCCGGTGAAGTGGCGGGAATCGTGGTTGGTGGCGATTGGTGCTCGAGCTGGGCACCAAACACCACCGGTTGCACCGCATATGACCTATGCCGAGCTGAAAACGTGGAACCAAACACGATCTCGCCTTCGGGCACGGCGTTTGGGGCCGCCGAGCAAACATGGTGCCTTGCACCCCGTCGGCCCGGCTTTGGGCGGCTTTGGGCACGGCCAGGCACGGCTCCCCAGTGCAGCGTTCCAAACACGCCCTATGTGACCGCTTGTTATGCAATTGCTTTGCATATTAAGGCCTCGTTTAGTTACACGCAAGTTTCACTGAAAATTGCAAGTTTTTCCACTCTCTCTCCATCACATCAATTTCTATCCATATATATGGAGCATTAAATGTTAGTGAAAAAAAATAACTAATTACACGGTTGTGTTGTAAATCACGAGAGCGAATCTTTTAATCCTAGTTAGACCACGATTGGACAATATTTACCAAATACAAACGAAATGCTACAGTTTTGCAACTTTTTCCAGCCTTTTTGCATCTAAACGAGGCCTAATTTTGTTTTATCAGTACATTCCCAGTCCAGTGTTTCAAAAACAAGAAAGCCTAAAAAAAATCTATGACATGTCAACGAAAAAAGACACATTTCAAGTTAATTAATAGCTTTGCTAAAATAGTTGTCACTCAGTAGAACCTTTGGCACTAATAACAGTTTACGCATCTTGCGTTGTAGTTAAGTGTGTAAATTACCAGCAATTCTAGCTTCCCATCTCGAGAAGGTAACTGCAAAAGGTGATTGTCTGTGCAGTATGGAGTATGTGTATTAATCGATTCTGTGTTCACTCAATGAGCAAAAAGTGATTTGATCCAACCAAAATCTTTGAGTCACACAGAAATGCAAAGGTGACTGTTAGCTGGGCCTCAATGTTTTCCAAAAATATTCTTGCAAGGTACGTGGCTACATGCGAATCTAGATATATCACAAGCTGATAAGCTTTAACCAGAAACACGCTAACACAAATCCAATCATTGATTACCAAATATGAGGAAACACGACTCATAGATGACGCTTCTTCCTCTCAACGAGACCAAATTCTTCATTTGAGTCTGGACAAACCGCCAATGTCTTACTACTTCTTGGGTTTTTCTTCCTTGAAGCAAAGCTACTTGGCCCAACTGCTTCTATTGACATTCGCTTTGTCCTGCTACAATAGTTAAAAACCTTGCTTATTTATGTGACAGCAGGCATTATTCATTGAATCGAGCAAAAGGTATGAAGATACCTTGAAGCAAGTTCCCTTGATTCATCATCATCCTTGTCAGCTGCAGCATTGTCATCACCATCATCAACATCACCGCCATCATCATCATCTATGATACAAGAAAAATGGCATTGTTTAACAGCTGATCTCGTCATGATTGAAAAGGAGATTATGATCACAAATTCCAGAAGCAGGGAGAGAACTACTGAACAGCATTAAGTCGTTACAACCTAATTACACAAAAACCTCACATCTGTACAGTTGGCTAAAAGAGGGACTGTAAACCTCAGTATGCTAGGGGGCATCCAACAAATGACCCAACTATACCAAAAGTGCAATCGTAAAACAAAATTTCATTTTTTTTATGCATAACCAACATCTGGAGTGTGGATGGTCCTCTTAGAGCTTTTTAATGTGTATAAGCAACAAACAACCTTTTTGGACAAGGAATATTTCAATTTTTTTTTTTGGGGGTTGGGGATGGTTATTTCTCAAGCTGGACTCAAGAAAATATTTTCCAAGGAACCCTTCACGTTACCAATACATTGCCAGTCCCAGTGTTTCATAAACAAGAAGTCCAAGAAAACTGATTGATTTAAAAACTAAAATATTAAGCAAAAATTACCTATGCAACAAATCTTTCTAGCAAATGTGATATAAATTATTGATCCTTACTAACTTCAGGGATAGCCTATGGAGTTTAGTTTGACAAACTCACACATACCAGAAACACCTTCGTTCTTTGCTGAGTTGGGCTTTCCTGGTGATGACTCCCATCTGTCTTTCCCATCATCATCATCCCAGCGACTTCCAATAGGAGGCGCCCAGAAATCTGGATCATCTGAATCATCCATCTCTGGTTCAGGTTCTCTTGGCAAAGAAGGACTGGCAACATTAGCTTTCTTCTTGTCCTTCTTTCTTGACTTGCTTGCTTTTTTTGCCACTTCATTTGACTTCACAGGTTCTCCATCAGCCATCTCACCAGAAGCCATCTGGTCTTCTAGTTTTTCTGTTACACAGGAGTGAGCACGTTAAATATTTACATGTGTACAAGCATTCTGGTGCAGTAGCTTCGTGCAGTTGGTTGTACTGGTCACATCATTTACAGGCTTTTATGCAAAGTACAAACAGTTTCTCTGACATTAACAGTTAACATTTACCTAGCTTATTAAGAAATCTCTTCCCGTTGATGTGCTTCCATATGTGCTCCTCCAACTTGTTAATCGTATCCCCTGTAATCTTGCATACCAGCTTCGATCTTGAACAAAAATGCTAACTCAAGTCATATATAAACCACCCAGAGTGCAATAGTAGTGCATATTATGATTCATCAAAAGGATGCACATCAACAATTTGTCACTAATTTATCTCGGGATAAGATGTGGCATTACCACAGCATCATGCCAAAATAAATTTTGATGCAAAACTCTAAACATCATTTGAAGTGCAGCGCACTAGCACTAATGCGTAGCCAGTTGAGGCTCTGGCTTACAGCACTGGCACTAACGGATATCCAATTGAACCCTAAGGCGGCACAGGCAGCAATACAGAACAGGATAGCAGCAGAAGGAGCAGAGGGGATCAGCGCGTACTTGTGCTCGGGGTGGGGCTTGAAGGCGTTGAGCGGCGGCTTCTTGCGCGCGACGGCGTGGTCAATGAGCGCGAGGCGGCAGGCGCGGGACCGCGCGTAGGCCTCCTTCTCCCGCTCCGGCAGCTCGTGCCCCGTCTCCTTGCACCGCCACCGCCCGCCGCCGGTGTCCTCCCAGGTTGGCTCCCCGAGAAGGAAGGCGCCCTCCTTCTCCCCGCCGCCCTCGCTGCCGTGGGCGGAGCCCTGGGGACTCGAGACGCCCGTCTCATCCGCCGCCGCCGCCGCCGCGGAGGCGGGCGGCCGGGCCTTTGCTCTTCTTCGCCATCAGCTTGTTCGCAATTGGAGGCTAGAAGGGAAAGGCCTAAAATAGATTGGGCCAGTTGCATTTGGGAGTGAGGGTTTTGGGCTTTTGGCCGTTTTGCTGGATGTCAAGGAAAATTTTCTGTGGAAAATTTTCTGTTCTTCCTTCCTGACATGATTACGATGAACACTCGATCCTCGCCGTCCATTCTAAACCTGAAAACTCCAGATTAGTTGGAACCCGAAATAGGGAAAACAAAGAGGCTTTTACATGTATGCTATTAAAAAAAAATGGTAACCCCGCTCAAGCCACTAAAAAAGTTTGATCTATCATCGATTATCGAAGTTCGAAAATTTTTTTCTCTCTTAAGCCATTCCATCCAATCTAACGGATAACGGAGGCTAACGGAGCTGAGAAAAGACAGAATTGCCCTCAGGCTGGAAAGGATAAGAGTGCTTCCTGATTTTTTTTCCTTTGTTTCAATTTTTTTTTTTGTGTCCTCTTCCACCTCGGCGGCGAGCACGCAACACTGAGCTGTCAGGCCGGTGCGGCCATCGCCGGCGGCTCCGCCACCTCCACGTCCAGCGCGCCCCTAAGCTCGGTGCAGCCCATGGCCGACGGCTCCACCTCCTCCGCGTCCAGCATGCGGCGCGGCCATGGCCAGCGACTCCACCTTCTCCTGCGACGGGCGCTTGGCGCTAAGCCCCATGCCGGTGTGGCCATGGCTGGCAGCTCCACCTCCTCCACTACGGGCAAGCGACGCTAAGCTCCCAGGCGACACAGCCATGGCTGACGGCTCCAGTACTCCAGTGCGCAGCGCTAAGCTCCCAGGGCGGCGCGGCCATGGCCGGCTGCTCCGCCTCCTCCGCGACGGGCGTGCGGCACTAAGCTCCCAAGCAGCGTGGCCATGGCCAGTAGCTTCGCCTCCTCCGTGTCCAGGCTGGCGGATCGGCCTCCTCGACGTCCAGGCCAGTGCTCCCGAGGGGAGCGTCCATCCCGGCAGCCAGCGCTGCCCCCACCTGAGCACGGGCCCTGCCCCGGGTCTGGCTGCCCCTCTCTCTCCGGCGACGACCCCTCCTTATCCAGCCACCGCCCAAGCTCCGTCGCAGCGCTGCAGCACGGGAAAAAGGAGAGGGAAGAGGTCGACGCAGCGCTGCAGCCGCCGTCTCGCCGCTGCACATGCCGTAGCTCCCCCAGCCACCGTGACGGCGGCGTGGGCGCGAGACTCCTTGGCGACGTCAGCAGGCCGCGCGGCTTGAAGGTCGTCTTCTCCGATTGACCGGCTCCCGCTTTGGTCGCCGCGGTTCATCACATAACGCGACGTGTGCGATGACCCACGGACGCTTCGAGCGTTATGGGCGAAGGATCTATTGCGTCGATGAAGAAGCTGTTGACAAACGCGTCGTCTCAACGCCCGTCGTCCGGTCGGCCGGTTTGCACGTGCACGCCTTCCTGGTGACTGAAGAAGCTTACTGCTGCTAGTTGCATATGCGTGTACATACTTGCATTAGCTTGTCGCGTGTTTACATATACGTACATGTATACACATATACATATAACTTGCTAGCCTGTTTCTTCTGGCACACCTCATGCATGGCTCACGTATAGGCGATTAGCTAGTTCAATGCATGCATCCTCCAGCCGATGAGGTCTATGTACCGTGGAACTCGTCGCACATGAAGCCGCCCACGTACCGGTACTCGGTGAAGAAATGGACGCGTCAATCCAGCAGATGGTCCCGCCGGCGTACCACCCCTCGGCAACGGAGCCCATCACCCACACCAGCGCCAGCTGCCCGGCAGGTGCAGGCGTCACAGCGACGCTGTTTTCTTTTAGTGAGAAAAAATAGATAGAAGAAACTAAACAGCGAAAGAAAAAACCGAAACCAAAGCGGCAGAAATGCATTATATTTTCTAATTAGTAGATGCCAGCGAGAGAAGGCCAATACGTTCCTAAATAACCAATCTCCTAATTAGCCGCATTGCTGAAGGAGGAAATTATCGTGAACTGTGTTCAATAAAAAACAAGAAAAAAGAAAAAAAAGAACAAAAAAACTCAGTATTATGATTTAATATTAGATAGAGTAAAACGACAATCATCTCTAATTTCTAGATTTAATTAATATTATAAGTAACATGAGAATTATAGTTAATTTCCACGGCAACGTATGGGGAATTCTTCTAGTTTATTATAAGTTTAACCCATGGTCGCGGTCGTCTTGTTGGCGCCAAAAATCAACAAAGTTGGCGCCCAAAGAATGAAAGTGGCACATGAGAAACAAAAGTTTCAAGGGCAATTGAGGTCATTTGCCACCACGGGCCCCACTTATCAGGACAGCCAAACGGAGGAAATCAAACAGCAGACGGACGGAATGGCTTGGGAGAAAAAAGTTTTGACACCTAGGGATAAGCACGGTAGAAGCTATCTTTCAAGAACATGGACGATTAGAGCATCTTTTTTAATGGCATATAAGTAAAAGGCTCGAAAACAAAATGCTAGATTGCTCTATCACCATAGAGTTATAAAAATAGTATACGTAACTCTCCAGCTGGAGATTTTAGATGCCACATTCCCCACATACTATGGTTGAGAGGGGCGACAAGCATCCCTTCTCGAACCCTCTCACCTAGCTATGGATGAGAGGGGCGACAAGCGAGCGATTTGTGCTGCCGCCAGCGAGATCGCCATTCCCTTCCGTCTCTGACGGCCTTCGGGGTTTAGGGAAATGGTAGTTCTTCATCCGACGGTATAGATTAGGTTTTCGTAGGAATAGATTTCCCGGTGTGTTTGGTCAGTGGAGGAGGCACCATGGTTGTGAGATAAGGTTCTCTCCCGACCTTCCTCTATCTTGCTGTCATGTGCTTCGATGGCGGTGGCGTGTCAGGTGAGATGGGAACCGAGCAAATCGGGAGGCCTAGTAGGTTTCCTGGTGGTGTTTGGTTAGCGGAGGCGGCGCCATAGTTGTGGGATAAGGATGTCCTGGCCTTCCTCCATCTCGTCGTTATGTGCTTTGGTGGCGGCGGTGGACCAGTGAGATGGGAACGAGCAAATCTGGAGGCCTAGGGCGTGTTTGGGAGGGTGGTTCTGTCCAGCACGGCCCGCCGTCCTGGCTCTGGCCAGCTTGAGCACGGCTCTTGTGGTGCAACCTCGTGTGTTTGGTTCACTGGCCCAAGCAAGCCTGGTTGAACTGAGATCGTGTTTGGTATTTGGCTCAGATGGATCTGATTACATTGCACTAGAAATCCGGTAGCCTTACCACCATGCTCTCACCTTTCTCTCTTCGTCAACATTTCATCGAGCACTTGAGATGCGTGCCTAGTCCTCGCCAGAGCTTGAAGCCGCCATGGCCGAGCCACTCGCTGACACCACCTCCAAGGCCACGGTCGTCTCCGTGGTGCACGCTGCTGCGGACGAGCTGGCACGGTCGAGCGTGCGTGTCAACACCATATCGCCGCACACCATCGCCACGCCGTTGCTGGTCCGTGAAGATGACGGCCCAGGCGACAGCAGGCTTGGCGAGGTCACCCGCGACGGGGTTAACGGTGTCGAACCCGTGCGCAGGATGACGGCGGCCATGGCGGCGCAGTAGCCGAGCCCGGCGCGCGCCGCGATGGCCCAGCACGAGCGGCGCCCACGCGAGGGCCGCGACCAGCTGCGCGGCGGAGGGGAGCAGCGTCGCTGCGGCGGCCATGGCGGCGCAGTAGGCGAGCCCGACACGCGCCGCGACGGGCGGCCCAGCGCGAGCGGCGCCCACGCGAGCCGCGATCAGCTGCGCGGCGCAGGGGGGAGCGGCGTCGCCGCCGGTGGCCATGGCGGCGCAGTAGGCGAGCTCGGCGCGCGCCGCGGCGAGGCGGCCCAGCACGAGCGGCACCCACGCGAGGGCCGCGACCAGCTGCGCGGCGTAGGGGAGCAGCGTCGCCGCCGGGCGCGCGTGCAGCCCGCCCTCCGCTGACGCCAGCGCCAGCACCGCAGGGGAAGACGAACGGAGGGAGAAGGTGAGATGACGGGAGGTGACCCGCTCTCTTGCAACTGGCTCCATCTCGCTCCACTGGGCCGGGCCGTGAAAAACGATCCTCTATTCCGTTTCCTGGAGCCACCCTTTTTTGCTGCTTTGCGTAGCGTGCGAGCCGGGCTGGAGAGCGGGCCAACGACCCCAAACACAGCAACTGCAGCCCAGGGGCGCAGCCGGGCTGCTGGGCCA
>JADLZL010007779.1:0-86725 GCA_015844335.1 Chrysopogon serrulatus | reverse complement strand
ATTCTAGGAATACCATGAAATTTAGTATAGCTCTTAGATTGCTACTTGATCTGATCAAGTTTCATATTTCATAAGGGCTTCTTTGGAAGCATGGTTTCTTAGCCCTGGATCGCCTTGTACAGGTGAGCAGCAAGCTCACCAGCACCCACACACAACAACTCACAGCAATAGGGAGAAGATCAGCAGTGCACAGCACCCACACACACAAGGAGGGCAGCAGCACTTCCCTGAATGCTGCTGCTGCTGCTGGGGCATACACAAAATGCTAGCTAATAGTCACTTTCTATTTTTACTACTCTTGCCAAACTCAGTTTGCATTTGACTTGCTTTGCTAGAAACTTCAAGAAAGCAACTAGTATTTAGCATCCATTAATCAAAGTTTGATTTCTTTCATCTCAAGAGAAAATAAATTAACTCCAACATGGTTTAGAGCGTGAAACCTGTGTAAGTGTTGGAAACAAAATCACTTTGCTCTCTCTCTTCACAGAGTAGCTGGTAACTCAAGTCTGTACTACACTGATCTTAATAGCTTCACACTACAAGCTTACACACCTTGCTGATCTTCACAATCAACACTAATATGCCTATATTAGCAAGTTTAGTCCTAATAGGTTGGCCCCACTTACAATGCAATAACCGGTGAATACCAAACTATCCCAATTATTGATCCGGATAGGTGGGGAACCACTTCCAGAGATAACAGACTTCATTGAGCTTGAACCTGAAAAATGAAGTTATCTCTGGCGATACTGATTCTGAATACAATGGCATGGATGAGCATTCAAGTGACGGAGAACTGGAAATTATGAGTGGTGATTCCTCAGGTACTTCATATTCGAAAGTGGAGAAATTGATGCAGATGAGCCTAATAGTGCTCTTCGCCGCCCGATCAAGAAGAGAAAAAAAGTCTGAGGTAAGTGCCAGCTTTCAAGATCATCCTATATTCCTTGGTGAGTTGGTGTTGTTTTCTAAGTTTTTGCATGTTTTCTTTCTATTACATCTTCTGCAGGCTGATCTTGTCACTTCATCTGGTCGGGAGTTATTAGGAGAAAAAAATTTGGATGAGCCTGGTGTAGTCACAGTGTCAAGGCCACATAGAGGGAAAAGAAATCTAGGAATGGGACGTTCTAGTAAAAAGGAAAAAGATCCCCTAAAATCCAGGGGTTTGCGACCTCAACGACGTGCTGCGCGAAAGCACATTAAGTTTTTCTCCAAAGATAGGAGCTTCAACAGAGAAGAGGATGAAGATGACTCCGAGAGTTTCTCAGATAGTGAATTGAACACGGATAGCACTGAAGCTGAACAGTTAGAATGGAATGGCCAGCTAAGAACTAGCAGAGAGATTAACTCCCAATATGTTACTGAAGATGTTACAGATCATTCTCAGTTCACTGATAATAAGGGAAATTCTGGAACTTTTGAAACTAGTTCTCAGAATACCACGACGTGATTTAAAAACTCCATTCCTTCCAGGAAGTGGAAAAGCAGAATGCTCCATACAGGATAAAGCAGGAAGTCTCTTTCTGTAGCTAGTCATGAACCAGTGGAGCACAGGACTAACTATTGAACCAGGGACATTCCCCTCTGCCTGCAAGGCTGAATTAACAACTGATGGTGATCTGCATGAAAGCTGCTGCTCGCAATAACTCAATTAGGTGGGGTGAGGTTAAGATCACGTCCTCAAAGCGTTGCAGTACAGTGAGCCAGGTGGAGGTTTGTGGTCGCCTTTCAAATAATGCTGCTTTGCAGGATATTGAGGCATCAAGCAGTCAGCAGATGCCTCATGAATATGGTGATGGCATCCAGGAACGTATTGGGCAAAATGCCAAAAGTACAACATGGAATAGTTCTAGATAACATTCAAGAAAAACAACAGTACTGATGAGTACAACAGACCAAAATTTGGGGGATCAAGAAAAACATAGCTAGCAATATTAATGCCCATATGGTCTGCAGTGGGTAATGACACTGAACAAGTTCCCAATACTTCTCAGCCTCAAATAAAAGTTAAGTTCAAGTCAAGAGGGCTCTGCAGATGTAGTAGGAAACATCATGAACTCAAGCATGGCAAAGATTCTGTGCATCGTGTGATGATGGTCTTCCATCAATCAACCTGGAAATGCTGACTTATTGTTTAGCCCAAAAGTTCTCGAATGCCCAGATAAAAGCACTAGTTTGCATGATTCAAAAAAACTGTACTTGGATTCTTTCAAAAAGTAATTGCAGTGTACAAAAGGTCAAAGTCAAAGAACAAGAAAAAAATGGATTCAGATGAATATGCAAACGAGGATAGCACTTCATCTCCAATGACGATGCTGGATAAACCTCCAGAATACAGTCCTGTTGTGAGGTGCAAACAGTAGATTGAGAAGAAGCAAGGAAGTCATTGCATACATATCAATGGGTACAGCACGGGATGATATCTCGGCAGTGAAAGATTCTACAGATCCCATGAAGCATCAAATAACTAGTGGAAGACGAGTTGTCACAGATGCATGAAGGAATGTGGCGACAGAACTCAAAAACTGTTGGTTTAAAGGTCTGCTAGGAACAAGAAGTAACACTTTCTGATACACATTCATTGGTGAAGGCACCAGGTTTCAAGTAAAGTATTCATGGTTGATGTTATGAGCACAGAGGATAGCTACCCCGTATATTCCCTCAACTTGGTGATGAGGTTATGTACTTGAGGCAGGTAAAAGTTATTTTTATGCTGTCTGCAAAAATTATGTGGATGAAAGCTCTTACTTTTTTGTTCTCATTTTACTGCTTCTCGTCCCTAAGTGTAGGATTAATTGGTTTGAAAAAAGTACATGTAAATTGTAAAGGAAAGAATTACAAGCATATGTTGTCACACTTCTCGGGTTGCTTTGTTTAGTATTTCACTATTATAATGCTTCTTTCTGGGCTTGCTACATTTGTAGGGCTGCATGGAGGAATATCTTAAAGAAGTGCAATCATCCTGAACTCTTGCCCTTGGAAAGCGGATAAAAGGCCTTAGATGCTGTAGAACTTTGCAAACCACAGGGTCTTGAATAAGTGCCACCCACAGAGGATCGAGTGAAAGCTGCTGTAAATTAAACGCTCGAATTCATTGATCACAATCCAGTGGATTTGGCAAAACATTTATGATCACGCTCGCGCCGAGCCAGGGTTAACTTTCCAGATTTTCTTGTAGAGAGAACACAGGTATGAAGCTGCCATGGATCGGAAACTGGACCCACAGAGACAAAGTGCAAAGCCTGGTGGAGGGATGTAGAAGGACAGGTAGGAGGAACCTGGTGAGAGGACGGGTGCAGGCAGTAGCCTAAATCACCCGACATTTTCCCTGAGAGTCCATGGGGATATGTCATGCAGTGCAGAAAGGAGGATGGTTCTGATCACGCTCATAGTCCCTGGGAGCACTGCATGATACAGGCAATTTAGCGGATCCATGGAAACATCCGCATATCGATTTCGAGATTCGAGATAAATTGTTATCAGAAATGGAAAATTTACAGGAAATGTCACACAGGGATCCAGTGTGGAAGCCATTTGATTTTTAATCACCCGACATCTTTTAGCTAGCCATTTTTCTGTGGTAATGATCAGTACAATATTGAACTTGATGGTTTCACAGCATCGCGTTATGGTGTTTTAAAGTTGGATTGCAAGGTTGCAGAGAAAAGCCTCGGGATTTCATCAATACAGGTACTTCCAATATTATTATTTTCAACAACTTTTCACCGTGAACTATGATTTGCAGGGCTTAATATTTGTTGAAGTTTTCTCTTCACAAAGTTTGATAGATGAGCGTCATGCTCTCCTTTCTTTTATTCTGTTTCTTTCATAATATATTCTTTTTATGTCAGATTATCTATGAATTCTAGGAGATGACAATAGCACGGAGTACATTGCTTTGAGGTGTCCCGCCTCAGTACAAAGATTATAAATATCTGTTGTGTATTGTTTTCCACATTAACAGTCACACCTCCAACAGTACGTTCATCTTTACCTGACTCCCAGCCATACTATTCTGGGCCTTAGGTTTCCTGTCCAATTTTCTATTGAGGTGATCAAGACAAGATTAGCGAACAATTATTGCGAGAACTCTGAGGCTGGTCAGACATGATACCACCTGTAATGCTTTCTCTAAATGCAGAATCTTACTTTTTCTCTTAAAGAGAGCAGTGAAATGACCAAAAAAAGATCCGCAAGCTCTCTGAGTGGGTCGACCAGATCTTTTTCATCACTGTAGGTGACATTGCTTGATGCCTGATTTACAACTTACCTTTTTGTTTCGGCAAATTTTTGCCTCAGGCATCAAGATGATTTTTACTGGTCCCTACTGAGGCATATTTAGAGAAATTAACCGAAGTAGTTCTCAGGGCAGAAAGTATTTGCGGTGTAGCTCCAACCAGTTAAACTAGCTGCTGATACAAAGTGCTCGTTGCTAACACCTCTGACCATTTGATCTCCAGTTGTCAAGATGCAATGGTTCATCCAATCGGACATGAGTGCCGTATCCCGTGATCGAATACATTATCCGATACCGATACTCGATGGATACACTTTGTGGATACGTATCCCTAGAGTATCCTAAATAAAAATAAAAACTAATTCCTGATACTTAAGCCGATATGTATCCATAAAGTATCCCAAATAAAAAAAGAAAATCTAGGTTATGTTGTGACCTTGTAGTCGCAACACAAACACACATCTTTACTTGATTTGTTTTAAAGTTGGCATAACAAACTAAAGACTCTTAGTATTATATATGTGTTCAATTTTTAAATTTTAAAAATATGATGGATATGCTTAGCTATTGGAGTGGATTAAAAATATGGAAAGATGAGCAAGAGATAAAAGATTATAAGTATTGACAAAATTGCTAAGCTACTACTATTTTGAAAAATCTAAATATACATCATCATCTGAAACACTCTGCTGCAAGATCTCCGTCACTGCCTATTTGGACGGGGATTGGTCAAACCTGCCTAGGACAGGCATCCAATTTGGACCAGGATGCATTTGCTTGGCAGGGCTGTATTCAAACAGATTCATAGTCAGGTCCATAGTTCCTGAAGAAATCATTCTAAATTATAAAAATGTTTTATATTTTTCGATAATTATTTTTCTATGTATTTAGATATATATTATATTTAAAATATATAGTAAAAATTAATGTATTTAAAACTTCAAACGTCTTAGAATTTAGAATGAAGTGAGTATTATTATGTTAAAATGTTACTTCTATATAAAATTGTCACAGCAAAAAAGATCTTTTACTATCTATACTCTCATAGGACATTACTACTCCCCTTGCACTTTTTAACCGCCCTTCTCACTTTGAGAAATTAAAACGTATTTAACTTCAATCAAATATATATGGGAAAAAATGATATCTATAGTATATGTATAATTAATACTGTTAGATGAATCGTTGTACTATTTTTTTATCGAAAAGTATTTAAAGATAACATTACTATTATCTTTTTATAAATCTAGTTGTTTTTTAAAAAAAATATTGACCAGTACGAATATCGTAGCCATCTGACAGTATTCATCAACTCAATCTGCCACTCTACTGCGTGTGCACCTCCTTATTTTCCATTTTTGCATCTTTCCCCCTTTCTTCATCCCCTCCGTCCGTCTCTCTCGCTCTCGCCCGCACCGCCGCACGAGCTCCCATCCCGGCCCACCGCCGCACCTCCGGTCGACCTGTTGCGCTCATCCGTATCTTCCTCATCCGTTCTTCCTCTCTGTCGACGACTACACAAGTTCGAACTTCGACCATGGCCATGGCCGGCAGGCCGGCCATTCACAAGGGGCAACCTGGCCCCAGCGCCCCGCTGCAGCTCGTCGCTACTAGGGGCCGGCGCCCCTGCGGCCCGAGCTAAGCTCGCCCGGTGCCAGGTTCACCGACAGCGCCAACGATCTAACCATGACGTACGTTTGTTAACTCATATACGTGCTCTGAATATGATGAAGCCAAAATAATACCTGAAAATGGGGGTCTGAATATATGGTGTATGGTGAATTGAACAGGCTATAGTCATCAACTAAAGCTCTTCTTTTTACACCCACTGGGGTTCAGATATTCAATACAGAAATAATAATAATTTGCCTTATTGATGATACAAACATAGCAATATACTCACTAATGTAGTGCCATTTCTATTTGCATTCGTAGGCCATCTACATAAAGAAGTTAACTTTTTTGCAGCAGTATGTGGTTCTTGGATCTCCTAACACAGATTCCACATGTCAGGACAATAGCACCGCGGCCGATGCCAAATCCCAGTCCGGTGAAAGGAACAATACAAGGTCTAATGATTTCTTCTCTGAATGATGTGAAACTCCACATTTGGTGTTGTGCTGCTGCATGCTCTTGACACCTGAAACCCCACACAGGCCAATGTTGCCCAGGAACGAGAGGTTGGTAAATGTCAAGAAATGAGGTGAATCTGGTATTCTCCCCACCAGCTCGTTGTAGGACAGGTTCAGCATTGAGAGGAAGTTCAGTGATGCTAATCCTGTGGAATCTCTCAGAGAGAGATTATTTGAGGAGAGGTCAATGACTCGAGTTGATTCAGAGAGCACCAAATTGAGATGGAATTGGGCCAGTGAAAGCATTGTGTGACATGTTTACACCATTTTAGTAGACGAAAGATCACCAATTGACTTTGGGATTGTACCATGGAATTCATTGTCTGAAAAATCAATTTGTACAAGGGTCTCCAAAATCGTTGAAAGCATGATCTCTTCGTTCCCTTTATATGTGATTGCAGCGGTAAACTGATATGGCCCCCAAAATGCACTCGTCTGCATGCTCCCCATTTACAGATTTGGTTGCCATGGATTTCATGGTCGTAAACCACCCATCTTGTAAAGTGCCAGAGAATTTGTTTGACGCCAAGTCGAGAATCCGGAGTTTGATAAACTCACAACTGTTCTTCTTTCCTCTAAATGCAGAACGCCCACCTTCCCAACAAACTTGTTGGTTTCAAAACAAGCACTTGAAGTTTTTGAAGCATACTCATCCAACATGGAAAAGTATCATTGATATGATTATTCCGATGTTGAAGACCTCCAAGTCTCTGCAAGCAACTAGGGATCTTGGTAACTTTCCTTCTATCTGATTGACACTAATATCAAATTCCTTGAATGCACAACTTTGGTTCACATTATTTGACAACTCTCCATACAATTGATTTCTTTTTCAGGTTTTAATACAGTCACAGTACCTTCCATCAAACAAGATGGGATGGAGCCATAAACTGTGTTGTCGGAGAGATCAATGAGTATCAAACTCTTTGCTTCACATATGGTTTGTGGGATTTTTTCTGAGAGGGTATTTGCATTGGCCTTGAAAAGGAGAAAATAGTGCTTGCTTGAACCAAATTAAATGGCATGGGCGAGAACCGATTGTTTGAGCAATCAAAAGAAGTTGAGTATCAGGTCAGGTAGGGTATGGAACCTTGGAGTAGGTTAAAACTAAGATCAATGACTGATATATCCACCACATTGATGCTACTATATTCAATGGTGCTGAATTTGTTGTGTGATAAGTTAGAACTGACATTGGATTCAATTTTCCCATGCCCAATGAGGTATAGCACCATGGATTTGGTTGTTTGAAGGTCAAGATATTGGACATATTGCATGTATCTCAAGGAAATTGGAAACTTGGATATGTTACATGCTGACAGGTGCAAAGTGAGCAGCTGACTGAGGGCTGAAGAAATTACCTTCGTCACCTACAACTACAGTGAGTTTGTTTTTGACAGGCTCAAAACCAGATAGTTCAGGTGGTAATTTCCAGAATGAGTTGAGTTCTACTATACCATGGAAGTTGTTTGAATGAAGATATAAGAATTCCAGTTGAGTTAGGTTAAATATCTGAGGAGGTAGTGTGCCAGAAAAATTGCAATTGTTTAATTGTAATCTAGTTAGTTGGGTTCTTAAGATTACCTATGGAAGCAGGTACCTCGCCAGACAAGCCACAGTCAGAGAACTGGAGCCATACCAAAGAAGTTAAATTTGCAATCAAGAGATGGCATTCTTCCCACTACACCAACCCCAATACCTCTAACGAGGTTAACGATGTTAGCTCACCAATTGAGGACAGGAAGCTCTTGGGAGAAATCCACTGTTGCAAGACCTAGCTTGTTCATGGATTTGAGATTTCCAATGGAACCGAATAGGACCAGAAGTTAGTGCTGCTTACACGCAACTCCGTTAAGATACTATTTGAAGAAAGAAATTTGGCAATGATCCAGATACTTGAAAGTTATACCTAATATCAATAGATGTTAAATTTTTGTTTTTGGAATATCCTTGACCAGGGAACCATCCTTCAAGCTGGTTATTTGTAAGTTTGAGAACACTAAGGATAGATAGATCAGCGAAGGACTTTGGAATGGGACCTTGTAACTTATTATACTGTAAGTTAATCTCAGTGAGCGGGGGTTATGCTGGACAATGATTCACAAATTGAACCATGGAGATTGCAAAATGGTAAGCTAAGAATCTCAAGTTGAGGAGTGGAATTGGCGAAGGTATTGCACCTAACGGCCCGTTGCGGACAAATCGACTCTGCCAAGATAAAGCTGTTCTAGATTACTAAGGTTGGCAACTAATGATGCAATATTTGGCTCTACCAGCTCCCACTGAGGTGTCCAGGAAGCAGAGACAAAAATCATCATATTCATCAAAAGAAACATTTTTTAGTAGAGAGGTCCAGGGTTACCAATTTGGTGAGCTTCCCTATGTGCATATGGTATTTGGCCATCAAATCCACAGTTAGAGAGGTTGAGATGAACAAGCTCAGTGAGTCGGTGCGGCGTTCAAACATCGGCAGGGTTGTGACCCGTTGAAGCTGTTCCAGGAGAGGTCAGATGCCTGAGGGAGGTTAAGATCGAAAAGTGAGGTGTGCAGGACGCCACTCTCTAATAACGCACTCACCCAGGTCAAGGATGGTCACGCGCCCATCGGCATGGCCGCAGCAATACCCCCTCCAGCCGCAGCAGTCCGTGCCAGCCCGCCATGATGCGAGGGCAGTGCACACGCTCCGCCTCCCATGATAGAAAGGACCCCCCCAGCCGTCGGTGGAGAAGGAGCTCTTCAGCCGGAAGTAGCGCCGATGCCTGGTCAGGGGAGGCACGCCACTGCCACGGCAGTTTGGTTGCTGCTGCTGCTGCTGAAGAATAAGGAGAGATGGATTCCCAGGAAGAGGAGGAACAGACACACTTGCAGTTGCCGTGGTGTTGTCGGATGGCCGTGGCCGAAGATGGAGGCCATGTTGGCAAAAAGAATGGAGCTATCTATGTTTCTATGGCGATTTTGCTTGCATTGGTGATGTCTCGGCCCTCATATATAAACTCGCTCAGCCCTTGCGTCTGGCAACTGTGCGCCACCCAGCCACACTCGCTCAGCTGCTCCTGCGATTTGTCCGGAATCACGCATGCACGTCTTCAGCACATGGACTGCATAGCCCCCGAGCTTGACGTGATGGGGCATGCACAGCAACAGAGAAGCGCCAGCTACGTGACCTGCAGGAGACAAACGACCGAGGCTGTGGCGCGGGGTCAATAATGGTTGGTACTCGTCGTTAGCATGGGCCATCCGGCCATGGAACCGGCTGTGCATGCGAACTTGTGCGTGGTCAAACTATCAAATGTCCAACCGCCACGCGGGAGACCTGGAGTCTATGGCGGACCAATAATGCATGGTTATGGCTGCGCATGCAGCGGGTCGTTTTAGCGTGCCACTCCGGAACTATGGCGGGTCAATAGTGCGCATGCAGCGGGTCGTTGGCATGGACGGAGAAAAATTATTTCATAGCTTTGACATTATCTCCATCTTAATGTCGTAGTCTAGAAACGTCGATGAAGATCTTGGCCGCGAAGTTGTTGTCCTCAACAGATCATCATGAAGGCGATTCCATCTTTCCTTTTTATTGTGGTCGAGAGAGGAGGAGGAGATAAAACTCAATACAAGAAATTTAGCATAAGAAACCTTAATCCTAACGACTCGATTTAATAGAGAAAAACTTATTAGAAACAATGGATCCCCACTCCCTTCAACCCCAGACGAGATCTTTGGAGGGGAAGGAAGGGAGGCCAATGATGGTTGATGGTGGCAGCGGGGTGGCACGAGGGGGCAGCAGTGGCGGCGGGCGCTCCTGGCTCTTTTTAATGAATCATAGCCTCTCTTGTGCTCGCGACTGTCCAACCGTGCTACTCGGGCCACTCCTGTAAACACGAGTTCTAAAAACAATCAAACAACAAGATATATTATATACTACTTCGTTCCAAATTATAGTTCGTTTGACTTCCTTAACCCTACGTTTGATTATTCGTTTTATTCAAAAAAATTATGTTAAATATCACATATTTTGTTGTAGTTGCTTTACTAATAAAAAGGTCTTCAAGAATGGCTTAAATTTTACTATGTTTGTATAAATTTTTAAATAAGATAAGTGGTTAAACTTTAAGTCAAAAAAGTTAAAGCGAACTATAATTTAGAACGGAGGAAAGCTACGTTTATGCTGACTTGAGTTACCCATTGCATAAGGTCTAATACAAGCTAAAGCTAACACAAGCAACTAATTAAACCCAGACAAAAAAGTGGCTTTGCATGCATTCCACACCTTTGGCCCAGTCAATTTTCCTATGAGCGTCTCTTAAAAAGCATATCGCGTTAGCATGACCCGACCCTGATCGCTATAGTACGTGCTTGCAGTGACTGCCATTTGACCCAAGCACGAAATTATAGTTTCATCTACTTCTTCAATTGATGGAGCATCAACAACTGATTCAATAGATTCTGGTGGTTCCACAACAAACTGGGAGACAATAGGTTTCAAAAAGAATCTGCAAACACCAAATATATATTAAAAAAATAAAAATACAAAAGATATCACTGGGAAAACACTGCATGTGTTGAAGGCAGATGGTATTAATATTATGGGAACAAAGAATGATAAACATGAAAGGTCACTGCCATGCAGTTTTTTTTTTTTCAGTGAGTTGCAAAAGCATGGCAGCAAATAAAAAGGAAACACTTCCTTGTACTATGAAACCAACGTAACCTGGAAATTAGCGGAATCAAGGATCTTCGGTCATCAAGTTATCATAGAGGAAACATTTGTGTAAGGATTTCAAAACTAGAGCTCTTAAATTCCACAGTTTTAACCTCCAATAATTTATCTTTCTGTTCAACTGAACATGTTCAAGTTTGGCCTTCTTTTTCTTTCTTTTGGCTTTGAGCCAGCCAAAGCATCATCTTCAGAGAGAGTACTTGAATAGATCCCTCGAGTACATACTTGAAGCTTAAGTTGTGAACAAGGACCTCACAGACAAATTTGCGTATCAGGGACAGAAAATATATGGTAGCTGGTAGACAAAAACCATGCTTTAGTTAATAATCTCAGAATGATGAGCCTATTACAACAGACAAATATCATGGATCACTGACAGTTAAATAAAGATGAAATCAAGCTCACAGTATGCTCTGAACAAAAACTTACGATACTGTAGTACTCAATGCAGCTATGAAGGTGCCTGTGTGTTGTTTCAGCAAGGTTTGTCAAACAATTTGTAGAAAACAATTGCACGGTCCAAACTTCTTTGATGGACTGATCAACTCCGGACTCAGCCCATTCCAAAGTACAAAGAAAAAGTGGCCTAAAAAAAAATGGCCTCTGTGCTTCATGGTGAGAGAGATCATGGCATGAATAATGCTTTGCTCCTAACTTATATTGACAACTGTCAAGGATATTGATGAAGGAGATTAGAGCTGCTAAACAATGTTCATATATTTTCGAATGGTAAATTCCTACAGCCAGTCGTCCATTGTACCACCCTAGGCTAGCGAAAGCATATGGAATGCCAATGAAAAGGCTGGCATATCAAGTTTGCAGCAATGGAGTACATGATTTTAGTAAAGGTGAGGGGATAAGCCGGGCCTGCAGCCAAAAATCTCTGATGAGATCGAAGGAAAAACAGGGATGTTTATTTCATCATATGACAAAGAAAAAAGAACTGAACAAATTTGATGGAACATACTGGAACATTTAACAGCTCTTGAACATCGCGCTTTTGCATCAAATTTGGCATGCATTTTAGATTACATTCAGGATGCAGTACTACCAGATCAAGTATTTCCTTCAAATATGGATTAAACAAATTCAACCAGCTTTTCCACAATCACCTCAATTGTTGTCAGTGCAGACAGCAGCACAGCACTGTCTTGAAGTTTAGAAAAGTTCAGCAGCAGTTCTAGTGGAACCATGAGCATTAATTTCCACTAGGCAATGATGAAATTTGATGTGATATTAGCATTATATTTTTTCATAATTAATGGGAGTTGTGGCAAGTAACACTTTTTCTGATCTATTCATGTTTATCAGAGAGCCCACAATATGAATTAATACAGAAGACACAGCTGCCTGATTAGGAGGCCAATTTGATCAATGATTGTTGCAAGGCAGTTGCTATAAACAGGGATTGTCAGACGGATATTCTTTTTGCTATGTTTCAAGCTTAAGAAATAGTAGCGATTTTCACTGAAGTGTCTGAATCACCATCTCTGTCAATCAACTCCAGAATCTTTTGCTACCAATTTGCTCAAATAAGGACCAGAGTCCTTTGTCTACTTTAATAGCAGTAGTACCAGATATATGCTTCAGTTTTCGTAGCTTCCTTGATTCTTCTGGACCAAACTGTTTCCTCTGGCCGTTTCAGACAACATCCCAAGTGTCTGTAGAGGTTCAACCAAATGAGCTACCTGGATAAAAATTAGCAGCTTCCTCAGATTCAAGTTCAAAAAAATCAATTCTGAATCTTGCAACTTAAATAGAATAAGCCTCATTGCCAAATGTAGCATAAGATGTAGATCTTGCTTCTCATGAACCCTGATGTCATTTAGTAGCCTACTCAAACAAGGAAACCATGATTTATAGGAAAAATTGGTCGGTCACATTGACTGCCAATCCATACTCCCCACTCCTGTGACATAGCCAATCTATAATCGCTCCCATGATGTTCAGAAAAAAGAGTGTGAAATCCGATCAACCAACGAGTGTAATAGATGCATGATCACAGTACTCAAACTATTTTTCCTTCCCCAAGGTCCTGAAATAGTATAATAAATTTAGCTAGTTAGCTATATGCTACCTTCACTCCAAAAAAAGAATCACACTTTTAGCTGTGTCAGTTTGTCTTATGTCAAACTATTTTTATGTTTGATCAAGTTTATATAGAAGATTATTAACATCTACGATACTAAATAAGTACATCATGAAACAAAAATTTCATGATGAATCTAATGACACTTGTTTAGTAATATAATATCGGTATTCTTTATAGTTTAGTAATACAAATATCGGTATTCTTTATAGTTTAACTTAGGGATAAAACTACAATACATTTTTTTGGGGATAAGTGAGTAAGAAATAAGATAATATTAATTCACATACATATCAGAAAAACAGAAATTATAACATTTAAGATCAAATTATGTCCAAAAGTACAAATAATATCAGAACCAAAACATGTGACAAAGAAGGGAGACCCAAGGTTATTATAAAGTATAGAACACAAAAAACTAGGAATGGTGGCAAAATTCAAAAAGAAATTCAGGAAAAGTGATGATTACTCATTAGCACTGCACTCATATTTCATAGGCTCATGAAATGACATTGTGATATACTACGACAGGATGCAATTGCACATCCAACAATTTTTTTTTTATTGGGTCAACATAATGGATACGCAGGAGTAGCAATATCACTAAGCTAAGCAAATACAAAACTTTAGCACTGCTTTTGTTCAGTAAATTATCCAATGGCAAATTACGGCATGCAGAACAATTTAGTTACATATACAAAAAATCTTAGGACGGCAAAAAAAAGACCAAGACCAAAGCCCTGTTAAGATGAGCAGATAATTGAAAATGGCACCAAAAAGCAGTTTTAAAATAAAGAAAATGTAATGTGGGATGATATAATGCAAAAAAAAAAAGAACCTTAGTATCGGTCTTTAAATGATCAAAGAAGCCTTGGTTGAAGATTCGCAGGACAGTAAGCATACGGCATCACAACAACAGGGATCACCTGAAGACGGAGCATCAACCTAAAAGTTCTATAGTTAGTTGAGTCCAGAAGATAATTTTGATATCCGTGATTTAACAGAAGGTTTTGCTCACCTTTAAAGCTTTCATCAGAGGTTCAAAACATGTTAAACTAATATTTGCATGATCTGGTTGAGATCAAAAACCTATAAAATACAAAACCAGCAGTAAATATGCATAATGATTTATTCTACTTGACAACATATAACATCATCCATGGACATATATACAAATCAAGATGATGTGTTTACCTCCAAAAGCAAGCATAAGGTATGGCATTTCATAAGTGATAGGATCTGCTCACAATTATGTTGATTCTGATACTGATCATGATTTGGTCCAGAAGATCAAAGAACAGAGACTTTACATCTTCTGCATGAAATAAGATGCTTCCTACCCTTTCAGGGACTGGAAAGAACCATAAACTGCAACATGTCTCAAAATATCAACCTCCATAAGAAATAGGTGTGAATGACATGCATTTGCTTCTGTGGTAGTGATTGGGATTAAGTGAGGAACTATATGTGTTGAGGTGTTGTAGGCTAGACTGTCTTAGTAAGAGATTGCAGATCAACCAACCTTTCCGTAAGGAGGGAGCTTCAAAGCAGAGCCGCGAAGATGAAAGAAAGAATAGTATCCTTTTGTATTCTGGTCGAATCTGGATAACAGAAACAAAAGAGTGTTACACCTCAATTAATAATGAGTTCACAAGAGAAATGTATCTGTAGAAGAATGAAACCAGGACAACCTTTCATGGAGGTTCTCCTGAACCAGCATATTACATGGGCTCAGCATAGACAAATATATGCAGGAAGAAAATTTTGCATCCGAAGAGATCATGGTCTTTTTGGTTAACCAACAAGTCAAGGAAAAAACTACCAAAAGTTGGAGATGACAAGCATTGAGGTAATTTGATGTTGTTTCCTGTATGTTAGATCAGATGATAAAGATCAACATCAATTGGTCCATTTTGGAAATAAATATGAAGATAAGGCTAACAGACCATTTCTTTGGTAAGGAAGTGCTCAAGCGCTGCCACACCAAAGATAACCCTCAATACACTTAATCGCAGATGATCTTATATCATTCAACATATAAGACAAAAAACATGTTTAATATCTAAATAGAAGAGCTATAAGCAGGACAACAAAAAGGATGCTCACAGATACCAGACTGGGTATTGGGGCATACCTTATTATCATGAGCAAGTGGGGAATAATGAAGGAAAACCTAGTAGAAGCTGCATATAGATGTTTTCATCCAAGCTATTACTTTCAGAGGAAGCGCAATTAGAACAAATAGATGCAAGCAAGAAGACCTCCACTTGGACTCTTTCTGATAAATCTACATGAACTCCAGGATTGTCATCATTCATCAATAATAATTCACAGAAGATTGAATATAAAGGGATGGATAAGTTGCTTAAGGAATAACAAGTTAACTAAAATATTAGAGGAGCAATCGGACACCAATGAACTTGGTTACAAACAATGAAAGACAAGACATGGCTATCGAAGTGTAACACTTGTAGTGATGGAACTCAGTCAGTCATCAAGGCAGAGAAAAGGGTGCTGTGTAGGTCAAGCACTGTAGTGCAATGTGAGCTCCCATGAAGCATGACTTGAGTGCCACAGGCCATGGAGCATCTAAGGGCATGCCAAGTTTAGAAAGTGGCAGCTGAACACGCTGGGTGCTGGGGTAATATGATATTATGTAAAAAGAAAAAAATCATTGCAAAAGCACAGGCATTTAACAAGAGGAATAGAATGATTCGGGTGCCCATGTCTACTTTGCAAGCACCCTTAAAAAAACACACAAGAGGAGAAAAATTGTGGGCCATAATCCACGTTAAGTAAAGTTGTGTGCACTTGCAGAAATTCAATCCTTAATTCTTTACTAGTAAATAAAACCAAATAGATCTAGTACATGCAATGTGGACATGTGGTATGCAGACGAAATTGTGACGGCAATCACCCTCAGGTTGCCAGGGTTCTCCCTTGTAACTTGAGGCTCTGATTGCCGCCGGATAGGTGGGCAAAGCCCTTTCTAAATATTTGATTGGATTAGTGAGGCTACCTTTATACACTCAGTGCCATATGACAATTTTAGGAAACACTAGATCCAGCTAGAAATAGAAGCATCAGAACAGGAATAGTGTTTTGGTATCATATTTAATGGATACTATTCTGAGTCTATATGACTGCTCCACTATTTTGGTATCATATTTAATGGATACTGACAATCCATACAATAATTGCAGTATCTTATTGTTATCTATTGAAAACCAAACACACTATTTGCTGTTGGGATGTGGAACACTGGAAACCATATGCCACTAATAATTGCCCACAGCCTGATAGAACAATTATTAAGAACACATTATAGGTTGGTGGACTGTAAAGCAATAGAAAACTGTCCCTAAAAACAAACTATCAAGTTTAGACAAAAGCACAATGCTAAGAATGGAAAATACTCATCTACCACATGCTTAATCTGGTAGAGTAACAGAATAAGCTTTTGCTTAAGGGGGAGAGCAATGTAGCAAACCTTCATCCAGAAAGTACTTCGATATAAATTGAAAAGGTGCTCCAATGCAATTAACAAGAAGATACTGTAGGTAGCTTCTGGAAGATATTTTTGGCAGGTGATACAAGGAAGAAGAGAAACAAATCATCCAGCATTGTGTTTCCATAACCACTAACCTGGACATATATATAACAGAAATATAGCAAACAGAATGACATTCTCGGAAGGGAAGTGAGAAGAATAGGTAAAGTTGCTATTGCTTGACAGTTACATACCATGGGATTCTGCTTAAAACAGGAGGACTGCACCCTTAGGATACCCCAAAATATACAGACAAGGATTCTAACATTCAATGCCTCTGTGTCTTTGTTGAAAAAATGCTTCACCAGTTCTAAACTGCATCTCTAGGTTGTCAATGCTGATCTGCAAAGCCAAAAAAAAGAGAGTAAAGGTTATGGCCTTACAACATTGGCATATCATCCAACATTGAATGGTAATGGTAGAGTAAAAGATAAATACCTCATCACCAACACCACTATCTTCAGGCTGTATGTTATGCCATTCATCCTTCAGGACAGGCAAACAAGCATGACAAAGATTCACCTGCTCATCCAAACCTGAAAAGGAACAAGTAAATAGTCATCCTATATGGTTGTCTTAGCACAGAAACCAACATATCAGGATCACAGGAGTTTGTTATATGCATCTATATCATTCAAGAGATTTTAGTATACATGTGCAAGGGAGGTAAGAACTATTAGATGACATGTGCTATACCAAGAGAAAAATTGACAACTGTTAATGATTTCAAGGAGTAAATAACAGCATTCTCAGCAGCACATAAGATTATAATTAGAACAGAAATGCAACCATCATAAGTTCTACGAGAATGGTATAGCAAAGATGAACATACCTTCTGTGGAAACAAGTGTTTGCAATAGTATAAGTAGAAACAAAGTTTTAGAAAATCTACTTCCACTTCCAGAGTTAGCCAACCACTCCACATGCTTATTTGGGTCTGCTAGCAAAGTTTCAGCAAAAAGCTTTGATGTTCTTCATGTTAATAGAAGCAATGGAGTCTGCATTCATGTTCTGTAACAACATAATGGGTAGAAGAATTACATACAAATAAACAGAACAAAATATGACCATATAGACCGAAACATCAAGAAAACAGACATTTCAATCATTATGTGGACCTGTCATCTAAGGGTCCAAGATATGGCCATTAAGAATAAGAGCAATCAGGCACCCTTTTTTTTTTTTGTGTGTGGGTGGGTGGGGGGGTGTTGGGGGGGGGGGCTGTGGAGGGGCACACTTGTGTCCATATGATAGGGAATACACTAAAGATCAGCACAGTATAGCAAGAGGCACAATTAGTCTGTCCAGCAAGAAAGCTCACCTTCATTTTATCAAAAATTGACCCCATCATATACAAGAGAACTACTTCTGTAGAACTCCCACTGTATTTTCTTAGCTAGCTCCAAGGCCTTTAAGTTCACCCTAAGGGTCTGTGTTCCATTTCAACACTAAAGTCAGAATCAACACAGGACAGTACAAAAAGGTTAGATAGAATAATGGAAGATAACTAGGTAACCTTTGGGTGAACAATAAGGAGACAAAACACTAATATCGCTATATCCTTGGCATGTTCCACATGATGCGATTGGTATTCTGTCACCAGCTTTTCCAAGCAAGAAACAGCAACATCAGAAGCTTTTGATGCTTTTGAACCACCTGGAGAATCATAAACAAAATTCATATTGCCGTGATTTAAAAAAAAAAAAAAACTTTGCAATGTTGTATATCACCATACATCCGTACCATAGAACATTTCGGGTCAAATCACAGACAAGGGTTCAGAACAAGGGCAAACATAGAAATAAAACCAACGTGCAGCTTAATGAATCTTAGCTACAATGAATATACTGCAAAAGTGGCATAAAACATCTGGTTTGGTGGTCCACGCTAGAAGACATCATGGATGCACTTTCTGTCAATGCTGATTTCTATTATTTAGCTACAATTAATATACTGCAAAAAGTGGCATAAAACATCTGGTTTGGTGGTCCAGGCTAGAAAACATCATGAGTGCACTTTCTGTCAATCTGATCTCTAATATTTAAAAATCTTCATGAATAAATTAGTTTTTACTTTTTACATGAGCTTTATATTTAAAAGCGCACTATACACTAGCTATAGATCTCATGTAAAAATAGATAGAAAAAGGTAGAAGGCAATATAAATAATTTCTGCAGACCTCTTCCCTAGCCCTAGGTTAAAAAAACTCAACCAATTTGGCCAAAAATAAGCAGACATTGAAAAGAATACCCACCTTTGTTAATGATTTTGATGCATTTGGTGAGCACGCCATCATATGCTTTTAACAGGCTATCAGGATTGGCAACAGCAGCTAGTCCTTCTATGGATAAAGCAGCTTGGACAACACTTAGATCATCGCCATACAGACTGCGTAATATAGCATCTTGCATATTGATAAATTTCTGCATGAACTCAGAATTAGAAACATAAGCCAGTAGATCATCATCTGAGGAAAGCTTCAACGCCAAGAATGAATATATAAAAGCAAACATTTCGAGAGAGAGCAAAAATTCATTACCTGTGGATTTAGAGTACTGTTAGTGAAGGCGCCAGATGTAGCAACTTTTGAGAGAGCAGATTGACGAACTGAAGCCTGCATCATATATAAAATTGCACTGCATCAAAGACTAGAAAACACATGATCATAGGATTTGGAGGGCAAGAGATCATTCTAGAGGCATTAAAAGGCATTAATTAAGATAGGATAAAATTCACCAGAGTTTCCACAGAAAGTAAAATTCTACACCAAGTTTCATATTATATGTACCTTTGGATGATCCAGACTGAACCAAATGTTCGAATCAGATATTTCAGTTGGCAAGTTCTTGCTTTCATCAAACACTATGCCGAAAACCTCAGACATAGAAACCCCCTCCACATGACTTAATTTCAGAGTTCTGAGAACAGGGAGAAAGAAGGGTCAAACAACAGAAATAAGAACTCACAAATTACAGAAGTGGAAAGTGTGTCATCTTGTACCTCAAGAAATTTACGAATAGCATTACGTAGCTCCAGGGATATTTTCTTTCAATTGCGCTAAAAATTTTCTTAGCCCATAATTCTGGAAAATAGATGGAACAATATATATGAAATACTACATAGTACATTCAGTACAGGAAACCACGATATGCTCAAAATAAATGTATGCACAAAAAAAAGAAAAGAAATTATTTGGTAAGTTTAAAATGGAATTGAAGCAGCTGTTCCGTACCTGTGCAATTGATATCTGGGTTCCCTGTGGCCTGAGATACCTTGATACAGTTTCCAAGAACCTTGCAAACAATACTTTCAATGAAATTGTTCACTGGCAGAGTCTCAATAGTTTCAATCAGGTGTGAATGGCAGGAACCATCGGAAATACTGTTCACATGTTAAGAGTCGTAAACATCCATACAAAGCCAGGAAAAGGTATGCAAATATAATCACATCAGATACGCAAAAAAAAAATCACCTGTAGTCAATTAATGATTCAATATAAAGCCTAATGAATCTCTCGATGTTGTATTCACTGGATAGTACAGAAAGTATACCACAAAAATCCCTGAAAAAAGTTTACCATAGGAATTCAACACTTCAACACCAGAAGGAGAAACAGAAAAGAGCAAATATAATATATATGCTGGGAAAACAACGGTAAACCTGATGTCTTTCAAAATCATCAATGGCTTCTTAGGGAAATCATGGACAGACTGGGACTGTAAAATTAGCAGACATTTATCAGTAATTCTATCTCAGCATCACTTAAATTGAGCTAACATATTTACATAACAAGCCAGAACTTCCTAAGGATATGTATGACAAGAAGTTGAATCCAAACCTGAACAAGACTTATAAGAGCCATCACTGAGACACGAAGCCATGGCAAGTCAACTGACTCGGATGCATCATGTTGTGCAGTCCTTGCAACAAAGAAAATCAAATTTTGGACAAGTTTAGGCGCTAGAGTCGCCCGGGTTCCAAGTACTCCAACAATCATAAGAGCGCCAGCCTGGTCATAAAGATCCAACATAACTGTAGTTATAGCTATGCTCAGAAAGCAGGATGTCTATAGTTTATTAACTGTAAGTAATCCAGATAGCAAAATAAAAGGTTCATAACAAGGGCTAAAAAAAGTGTACACACACTATCCAGTTGAGGGTTGCAAATTAAAAGGGAAAGAAAAAGAAAATATAAGGTTACAAATTCAATCATTGAAAAGGGGCCAAAAAGTTACAAATCATTTGAGGTAACCTTGTATTCCTGGTCTCGCGTCACTGCAGGATTAAGAGAGTCAAACACAAATCCCAACACCCTCTGCACTACATCTGTGTCAAGCTTAGGGACAGCACCCAAGCACTCAACAATCACAGCAGTGCAAAAGCAGACGACCGTCCTTGAGTGACTAAATTCCTTTGTTGGTGTAGCCTGAAAAAAAAATGAATTATCAACAAAAAAGATCCAAAATCATGACAGAATCCTACCATTAAAAAGGTTATTAATTTTGGCCTTACATAGCTGCAGAGGGCCTCCAGAACAGCCTTATCACGGATGCATTGCTGCACTAGAACACTCCTGGGTGGTGGTGCACCTGAGGACTTGACTCCACCAAGAAATGCCCACTTACTATTCCTGAAAACACATCATCTAGCACGAATTAATATTGAAGATCAGTGGAGAAAATAAGTATCAATCCAGACCAGAGCCACACTCACCCTAAGTTGACCAACTGTACAATCTGAACAAACGCATGTGTATCATGGTATGGCAGTGCGCTCAGCAGCAACTCATCCGAATTGTATACGTGCACCCTACATGAAGGTTTCCACCAGAAACAAGAGAATTTAAGCTAGAGTTCATAGGAGACAACACCAAAAGTAGCTGAGCTAAGTTCGGTACAAGTATCGGCGGATAAGGTATTCAAGGGTCTTGAGGGCAGAGGGAAGATGCAAATAGCCAGCTAGAAGGCGAAGGTAGGTGGAGATGGACTTGTTGAGTTTGTCGTTCTCCTTGGGAGTCAGCTGTTCACGGTTCACCTCAAGGCTAGTCTCCCTGAACAGAGTGTTGCTGTATCTTGCAAATCTCTCGTCTATGCTGGTAAGGTGCTCCAAACCTGAAAAGCAATTTGATTCAGATACTGTAAAGGAAGAGAAAAAATTTATTATTGAAGTACCTTATATGCAAAACTAAATTGGTTTTGTTTTTCAAAACTTAGTTCAATTTGGTATGTTAATAAAGTTTCAGAAAATCACATGAATAACTGCACAAGCATAAACAATAATGTGCACACACTACTCCGATGGGGTGAACATGCAAGTAGCAGCTAAACTCTAGAGAGAATTCAGACTTCAGAGAAAGCTAATTGGAGTATTATATGGGAGCTCAAATAAGGACCAGACGAACCAAACAAAATTCTAGAACGCTCGGATTAGCAGACAAATGCCACAAAGCTGTCCTTCATGAAATGGTGGCGGCTCTAGAAGAGCAGAGCTAATAAAGCATCCTTCATGAAATGCTAGCAGCTCTAGAAGAGCAGAGGTAATAAAGCATCAGCATGCTCGAATCAATCAGGTCGGTGGTCAGTGGTACGAACCAGAGAGCGATGGGCAGGATGGCACGGAGGTCGATATCGGCGGCCTCCTTTGCGTCGAAGAGCACAGACGGCCGGGTGATGGGCCGTCGGGCCGGTTCCGGCGCGGCGCCGAGCGCCGACTTGATGGCCTTTAGCTGCGATGCGATAGACGACATCGCCGACAGCTCGTCTCGTCGGCGGCGGCCGCGACTCTATTGAGGAGGAAAAGCTGGTGCCGCCGCTACTGAACCCTAAACCCCTGCGCGGCGGCGGGAGACTGGCGGCGGTGGTGACAGGGTCGGGAGAGAGTCGATGGAATTGGTCGGCTTTGTGGCGGTGACAGGGGAGGCGTACCTAGAGCCCACCTAAAGCCCGGCCCGGTCCAGGTTTTCATGATCCTACTGGGCCCTTAAACGAGCTCTCTTCTCACCATTCGCTTTACGTCGGGTCCCCGCCTTTGGCAAGGAGAGCCTTTTTTATCTGCTGTGTCTTTTTTTTTAGAATTATTATCCTGGCGTCATTGTGCATGTTTTTTAGAATTATTATCCTGGCGTCATTGTGCATGTGTTTGTTGAGCTACATGAAAACACGATCCGTTTCCGTTCTCGACCACCATGCATCAAACATCACCGGGTCCAGATCGCCATCCATTGGGATTTGGGAGATCCATTCCGACGGATAGGCAAGGACTAAGTTCTGAATTTCTGATTTTCACAGATTGGCTCCTTAAGCAATTTCTCAAATCATCGTATGTAATACTGGAACAGGCCAAAAGTTTAGTCAGATTCAACCATATGCATTGACAGAACAGCATTTCAAATGTATGTTGGCAATGGAAATGACTTCTCCGTTTACACGCCGAAGAGGGGAGGGTGGCATATCATGACCATGGAAATTGTGATGTGGAACGAGCACGTGTGAGCAAAGGAAAGATGATGACACTAGAGTTAGGGTAGTGTAAGGAGCAGCTGGAGAGGGAGCTGAGCTCGCAATACCATATAGGGAATAGAAAACACCTTGCACCCCTAGGATTGGGTGAATACGACTAGTGTTACAGGAAGAATACAATATAGGACATATTCAAACTCTCTAACATGTACATAAGAGAAAAATCCGCCAATGATCCTTCAACTTGATATGTGTTCTCATTAGGTACCATCTCAATGTTAGAAACTAGTTTAGAAAATAATTTATTTTTAGCTTCATTTGAGGCCATAAATAAAACAAATAAATACCACATTGTTCTGCCTTTCTTGAGCCTATGGCAGGCTCAGTCAAATCAAACCAAATTAAACACATGCACATATCTGATTTACTCTTAGGGATCAATGGCCCCTAATCATAATCTTGAATTGTGTCTAAATGTTCAAGTGGAGACAATATTGTGGGGGGAGGGCCGGCCACATTTGTCAAACAAAAGTTTGGTACATATACAAGCCTCTATGGAACAACCTTTGTACCGTATAAAGGCAGTCACATTGGTAAGTCAAATGCATTATCATAAACAACAAAGTTAAAAGACTAAAGTCATGATAAACATGTACAATGGAATGGAGTTGTTTCCAAACATAGCAGTGTATGATGGAAGCTAGGCAGTAGGCACACTCATTAAATATATGGAGATTCCACCTTCGGATACAATACCTTGGCCGTTGGAAACACATCCAAAGTGGAAAAGTTCATTCTGTAGATTGCATTTAAAATAATTGTTATAATAAAATAAATTATCAATTGGAACTAGAATGTGCACAAGAATAAAGTAATGCATCTAGATACCTTAAATCCAAATGTCATTAGTTGAGCTTGCAAGAATTCCTCTTCCAACATGGCCTGGGATTGTAGATTTGATTCACCTTTCATGCATGGTAATGGATGGAGCATAACCCTTATCATCAATCAACAATCAAAAACCCCATTGATGGTGTGACTATTATCTAGGGATAACATCGGGTTCTCCATATTATGTAGGGAGACACTAAGGTGAGAATAATCCCTAATTGAAATGAGGGCCAAAATGTGAATATCCCTATTTGGAGAAAATATGTTCTGAAGATGAACTCATACAACGAAGTCGGCGAGAGACTAGTTCTTGAACAATAGGAAGGTGGGATTGATCGTCCTTGAGATGACATGGTTGATTAGATGAACTAGTCAGACAGATTGGAGATGGAACATTATCCTCGGCAATGGTGGATTGCAAAGGTAAGGATGGGCTCCTTAAGATTTGTTCCCCATATCAAGATAATTGCACTTGCAAATCCGACACCAAATCCCAAACCAAAGAAAAAGGAATAGTACAATGTCTATCGACACCTTCTTTGACTGATGAAGAACCATATCCGGTGTCATGTTGTTACATGCTTTGGACACTTGAAATCCACATAGACCAATGTTTCCTAAAAATGAGAGATCGAGAATGTCAAGAAGTGGGAAGACTTCGTGTATTCTTCCCCTCGCAGGTGGTTGTAGGATAGATTCAACAATGAAAGAAAGTCCAATGATGCCAATTTCCATGGGATCTCTCCGAGAAAGTTCATTTGAAGATAGGTCTAGTGCCTCAAGTTGATGAAGCATGCCAAGTCGAGATGGGATCTGTCCGCTAAAGGGAATTATGTGACATATTTAGCCCACCGAGTAGAAAAAGTTCCCCAATTGAGTCGGGAATAGGGCCATATAATGCATTGTTCGAAACATCAATGACGACAATGGTCCTCAATATCTTAGAAAAATGATATCAGATCCTTTGTATGTGATGGCAGTGGTGAACTGGTATGTTTGACCAAGTAGATCATATTGATTTTCCATGACCAATGTCTCATTGACATCTTTAGTCACCATGGATTCCATTGTCATAAACCATTCATTTCGCAATAATCCGCAGAAACTGTTTGAAGCCAAGTCAATAATTCAAAGTTTTCCAAACTCACAACTATATTGATCTTCTAAAATGGGTGGTCCCACATCTCCAATGAACTTGTTGGACTTTAGAACAAGGACTTGAAGTTTAGGAAGCATATTCATCCAACATGGAAATGTATCATTAATACGATTCTTCCCAATATCAAAAACCTCCAAGTCTTTGCAAGCGGCTAGAGATCTAGGTAATTGTCCTTCAATCTGATTATCACTAAAGTCTAATGCCATAAATGCACAATCTTGCTGCAGGCTATTTGGTAACTTTCCATGAAGTTGATTTCCTTTCAAATTTAATACGTTGAGGCGACTCATATCCTCCATTAAACAAGATGGGATGGAGCCAAGCAAACTATTATTGGAGAGATCAAGGAGCATAAGGCTTGTTGCTTCACAGATTGATTGTGGAATTTCTCCAGTCAACTTGTTTCCAGAAGCCATGAGAAGGGAAATACTACTTAAATGAGAACCAAAGTTGAATGGTATGGATGAGAATTGGTTGTTTGAGCAGGTCAAATAGTTGGTTCTGGGGTCCCGCATAGGTACAGGCCCTTCAAATAGGTTATAACTAATATCAATGACAAACATATTAGCAGAAATGATAGGGCCACCATATCCAATGCCACCACTAAATTGGTTGTGCGATATGTTCATCAAGATGAGAGAGTTGATCAATTATCCCATGCCCATTGAGGTAGAGGGCCATGGATGTGATTGTTTGAAAGGTCAAGAACTGCAAGCGTATACATTTGTCTCAAGGTATCGTGGAGCTTAGATATATTACAAGATGCTAGACATAGAGTATCAAAATTTGCGATGGATGCCCATGAAGAATTGTATTCACTGTCTACTATGGAAAGCTTGTTGTTTGAAAGATTCAATATGGCTAGGTTGGGCATTTTGAAGAATGAACTGAGTTCAATGGTACCACTGAAACTATTGGAATGTAAATTTATTATTTGTAGTTGAGTTAGATTAAATAGATGTGGAGGAACCTGACCAGAAAAATTGCACGCATACAATTTCAATATACTTAGGTTCTTGAGGTTACCTATGAAGGAAGGCACTTGACCAAATAAGCCACAACTCGAGAATTGTAGAGTTTCCAGAGAAGTTAAATTTGCGACCCAAGAGGGTATTTCTCCTACTATACCAACCCCAGAAACTTGTAATAATGTTAATGATCCGAGCTCACCAATTGAAGTAGGAAGCTGCTCCTGGTGAAAGTCAGCTGCTGTAATACCTAATTTCTTCAAGGATTTGAGATTACTTATTGAACTCGGAATAGGACCAGAGAAGTTAGTGTTGCTACAAAGCAGTTCCTTCATAGTACTATGTGATGAGAAATTGGGAAGCAGACCTGATACCTTGGAATTATAGCTAAGATCAATAGCCGTTAAGTTTCTGTTCTGGAATATCCTCATCGGGAACTGTCCTTCGAGGCGATTATAAGCAAGTCTAAGAACACTGAGGGAAGGTAAGTCAGCAAAGGACTCTGGAATTTGACCATACACTTTATTGTAGTTTAGGTTGATCTTGGTCAAAGAGCGAATGGCCGATAATGATTCACAAATCGGAGCATCGATGTGGGTATTCGGTAGACTGAGAACTTGAAGTTGTGGAGTGGAATTAGCGAAGGCACTGCACCATGCCGCCCCATTGCTAGACAAATCGACATTGCCTAGATAGAGTTCCTTGAGGTTGCTAAGGTTAGCAACGAATGCTCCAATGTCTGGCTCTACAACGGGCCACCTCCCTTCGCCGAGTGGCAGAAAATAGTCGTTGTCACCTTCAACAAGATAAATCCAGTTGGTGAAGTCCAAGGATACCAGCTTGCTGAGCCGTCGTATCCCATGCGGTATCTTGCCTACGAAGTCGGTGTAGGAGAGGTTGAGGTAGCTTAGCTCGGTGAGCCGCTCGAACCCGACAACCGGGAGCTCTGACTCGTTGAAGCCGTTCATGGAGAGATCTAGGTACCTCGGGGAGGTGAGGTCGAAGAGCGCCGGGTGGAGGCCGGCGCTCTGCAGCCCGCACTCGCCGAGGTCGAGGGTGGTGACACGGCCGTCGGCGGCAGCGCGAGGCGACGCCCCCAGCGGCAGCAGTCTGTGCCAGCCCTCCATGATTTGAGGGTGCATGTGGAGTCAGCGGTGGTGGAAGGAACGCCGGAGCCGGAGCAGCGCCGCAGACTGGTCCGGCCGGCACGGAACGGCCGCTGCCGCTGGTGTGGTAGTTTGGTTGCTGTAGGTGGCGAGGGAGTAGGAGAGCTGTTGGATTCCAAGGAACAAGTGAACAAGCAAGCACAGCAGGAGCTGCCGCTGGTGGTAGCTGGTGAAGGAGATCATGTTGAGAAGAACTTGCATTGATGATGCTCATTCGTCTTGTTGCCGACGCTTCTCTGCTTGTCTGGCCGGCCTCGTTTATATGTATCGAGCGACACGCACACGCAACGCTTGTGTGTACAGTACATATATTTATTTATATTTATGCAATTGATTGACACGCAGTCACCCACACACAGACACACTTGTTCGGTGACGTTTTCAGAAGAAACAGAAACAAAATACGTGGACAGCAACGCGTTCACAAATCTATAAACTGCATGCCTTTGCACGCAAGGAACTGCTAACTAGCGGCAAATTCAGTGCACATTCGCGGTGACCACGACCAAGTCGTGAATGGATCCTGCAGCAGCAGGTGTGCGGCCGGCGCCGGCCGGTCTCGATCAGTCGCGGTTGGTAGGAGTACACTTGTACACGTAGGAATCTCTCTTGGCTTGACTATACAGTGTGAAATAATACGTAACTCTTCTGTGTTTCGTCAAGGGCATGCGTCTACACGTACGCTACACAGCATTACGCCATGACAGAGTAGTCTTGTAATCCTCGCCGAAACCGTATTGATGAACTTGAACCATTTTTGTCAGGCTCTGTGGCGGACCGTACACACATAGCCCAAAAACTAAGCGCCGGCTAACTAGCTATATATACTCCTTCCGTTCACAAATAACTTTTTTTGACTTTCAATAATTGTATTTGATCATTTGTCTTATCAAATCTTTTTATATAAATATCATGCATCTTATTATGACTTATACTATCATTAGAGATATTTTAAAAATAATTTACTTATTTTATAATATATATAAAAAATTTTTGAATAAGATGAATGGTCAAACATAGATTTTGAAAGTCAAAGAATATAAGTTATTTGTGAACGGAGGGAGTATGATTTTTTTCATACATGTAACTTCAATAGATAGAACGGAAAACTGATGATGCTAAGTACTTTCTGCACTCAAACTATACACGGCACAACGTAGGTCTGCCGCCCCTGGTGAGGCTTACCTGAGTATGCTTTTAATGACGATTTTTTTAGATAATCAAAATATATTCCAGCTTAAATAACACCTTCACGAGTACTAAGTGTAAGTTGACAAGGACAGATCACTAGGTCTCAACCAACAAGAAGTAGTTTTTTTTGAAGTTCTCAACCAACAAGAAGTATATCATATTATCATTATTTTATCGACGATGAAACTGCATTATTATTGCACCAGTTCTTAGTGAGGCTCTGAGGCGGACCGTACCTAGCCCAAAATTATATTAAACGGCGGCTAACCGGTGGCTATATAGTGTATGAGGGTTTTTTTTTATATATATATAACCAGCGGTCCTAGCTTAAAATGCCACATCTTCAGCCCTCTCAGCTCGATTTCACACAACGTAGGCCTGCCGACGGTGACGCTTATCTGATAATTAAAAAAGGTATTTTGCTTCAAACCTCCTCATGGAAGGGGAATCTGCAGACCGCAATTATTAGAAAGAAAGGTCTCAACTAACAAAAAGTTTGATATTCTTTATTGATGCGGAAAACAAAAGACCATCCATGAGCTGCCAAGAAGTCCATTGCTCTTGACTCTACTAATTAGCAGACATGCCTTGATGACCATTTCCTCCTTTTGGTCATCGATATCGACGCACTATAAGAGAGCCCAAAACCAAATGTAATGCATTTCCCCACATCGAACCTACAAGGAAGACTTTTTTGTCCATTGTTGTCAAACACAATATCATTTCTTATGAGCTACGAAATGTTGCTGCTCTTGTCAATGACAAAGATTGTTTAGAGTTTTGTCATCTTGTTTACACCAGTTGTTGAATATTTTGTGATAGAAGTACTCACAACACAATTTGTACAACATGCCATAAACATATGGGATAATAACATTAAAAAACAGGTGGTAGGTAGTCTCTTTACTACTAAGCATGACTTCTTACTACCTTTCCAGCTTCTTTTAGCTAGGTTGTCCTTAGTGAGAATGAGCCTCCTTTTGAGATACCACCAAAAATATATTATTAATTTTCAGCAGGATCTTCAGATGAAAAATTTATTCATAACCTTAATTCCATTATTATTGACGAGCATATATTTACACATGAATTTATGAAAATTTTCCATCACTGTGCGATTTCTATCCTCCATTAGATTAATATTTGCTACTCTGCAGGGAGACTACGGAAGTTTATTCCTGCCTAATGCCCTTATGAAGGATACATTGAGAGGATTTGAGCTATAGCGCTTCCACAATTGTTGCTTGTTTCTTTTTCACTACAAACAGTGTAGGGTATAATTTAATGCTTGGGACCCTAAGTATTTATCTTCCCAAAAACCTAATTAATATGGTAGCCACCTTTTAGGTTGAACCTTTCTAGGTTTAGAAATTTGCCTTTAACTCTCATTAGGCTTGACGAAAATTGTGAATCTCCTGCGACTTTCTTACTTAGTTAAAGTTTTGGTCCTCAGGTGCTTATTCCTCAGAGTCCCTTCCATGGTATTTCTTCTTGGTAATAGTGTTGCTTGAGAGGGTCTCATAACGTTTTGGGCTATTTTTACAGTCCTGTTAGTGCCTACCTTTCTATACATTGGATTCTTTTTACACATTAAAAAAGAGAGCCATTTCACTAAATGTTTCTATACAAGCAGGTTTCGGCTTTACCATAGAATAAGCTACTTCTATAGAGAAGTTGGAGAGATTGCACATAGAAGTAAGATGGTCGTATAGTCATTATGGTCATACAAAGTCATTTGTTCACATAAGATGGCTACCATTGTGTGCTTCATTTTTTTTGTTAAAGTTATTAATATATATGATCGACGATATTCTGCATCCATGGTTTATGTGGTGGCTATAGAATAACTTTATTTCTTAACCAAGATAACATTTATTTACTGCAACACAGTAGTAGTTAGTTGTTATGCGTCTCTATCATGAAAGTTTTTCTCTTGTGTGCAATTGTTTGTTATACTCTCTTTTTTACGTCACATTTATTTTGTCCTTAGTTAAATATTTATATCTGTATTTTTATGTTTTTGTACTAAACAAAAAATGAGTTGGTTCATCCTTCTTCAACCACATAGAAAATGGGGTTGTCCAGTCCCACAAAACCATAGACAAGACTATCTCACTCTACTTTATCTCCCAACCAAATGCTGTCATAGAGTCAGTTAGAGATATGATCATCCCACTAGAGAACATACCCCTTAGATTCGGGCTCACCTTGCCTTGTCTTCGGAGACGAGCACATGCACGCAATTGTGGACTAAGAAAAGAGGAGCACAAACCTAGTGGCGTGCAGATAGGGGTGGTGCACGATGCTATGGCTTGCAACAAAACTAGATGGGCACACAATGGCAGCGGCACATGGTACCATGGGCGGGTGATGGCAGCACGAGGGGCTAGCTGTGGGCAGGCAGTGTCTGTGCGTGCTGTTGCGAGCGCATGGGCCTCCATGGCTAGCCCCATTGTGTGGGAGATGCGAGTGCTCGAGCCTTCATTTCCAACTGCCTTATGAGGAGATGTGGGTATGAAAGACGAGAAACGTAAATACAGATGACTTTCTAACACACTAAAGTATTTTGTGACCTAATCTTTAACCTTGTTACAACATAAAAATTCTTAGAAAGTAAATTATAGAATGAAAAGAGAGTACGAGGAAAACTCAACACGAGATATTGAATTGTCTCGTACTCTTTATTAGTTTTTATTGAAACACGGAGATACATTTTAGTGACTCCATATCAATTTTCTATTGTGGTTAGTAATGTTCTTAGTTCACGGAAGCTATTATTCATGTTTAGCACAAAAAAATTTAATACTCACTTGAGAAATTATCACAAAGAGACAACTATTTTATTTTATAAAAATATTGTTATAGATTATGAGTTTGTGAAATTGGTATATGTTCCCCTAAAAAGTGGCTTCTAGCTTCAATAAAAAATATTCAATCTTAATGAAACATAAAAAGTTACATTTACTCATTATCATAAATATTATTATTATTATTTTATTTAAAACAAATATTGTACCACCCAACGATAGAGTTTGAGAATATATATGAAATCAAGAAGAATAAAAAAGTTAAAAGGGAGAGAAAGAAAATAAAAAACATTTAAAGAAATTATCATGTGGCGTTTAGATATTGGGAAATGAGATGTGAGATAGAAAAAATAAATTAACAGCTAGAGTTAAATAAGATAAAAAAATAGACCGATAGAATAGAGTGGATATTTATTGAGACACCACCACCTCGTCTCATCAAAAGAAAAAAAAAAAAAAAAAAAGGGCCGCCAAAGCCCGTGTTGTCGATGCAACCTGCCTTCCCTCTCGTTCTCTCTCTCGCTCACCTCTCGTTCTCTGATGACTGGTCAGCCGCCGCTGCCGCCCTAAGCCAGAAGCTGAGGCTTTGGTTGATCTCTTCGCCGGCGACGAGCACCCACCAGGTACTCCCATCCCATCTCTTCCCTTCCCTTATGCTGTGCGAGGCTGAGCACTGAAACCCTAACCTAAAGCTATTTAGCTATCTGATTTGACAAGCCTCCTAACTTCGTAGTTTTTGCAGAAATTATTGGGTGTACATGTGTACACCCATGTCCCTTCACTGGATCCGCCCCTGGTTAGACCATGCTGTTAATGACATAGCAATGAAACTCTTAAATACAAATGCATAAGCGTACTGGGAGATGATTGGATTTGCCGGTTACCACTTTTCTGAGAAAAAAATTAGTTCTGAATTTGCTTTGCAAGCTCTAGTTTGAAGATGTTTTTGGTCACATCATAGAGGCCACTTTATGCCATTTTGACTCATGTGTACTCCAGTCACAAATAAGTGATGTTTTTGGCTTGTCTGCAAAGAACCAATCTAAACTTGGACTGCAGATCATTCATAATATATCACAACAGAAATCAGTAGTCAAAGCTGTGTATTCGGGACAGTGTCGATGTCTATAACATCACTTTTTTTTTGAGATTACACAGTACAACGCAGACGCTCACAACGCACATAGGCTGTATTCTTGAACAACGGAGCCTCTGAAAACCAGCAAATATTTCTTCAGTAATTTCTAGGCCTTTACAGATTTATGAACCTTAGACTTCCCTTCCTAATGTTCAGTGTATTTAAGTTGCAGTACAGACCTGATTTTCTTCTTTAGCCAAGCATGGCAGGATGTTGCACATCTTAAAACAAGAATTTATTTGTGATAAGTTTTTGCTCATGTTGGATTTGTTGTTTATTGCCAAAATATCCTTAGAATTGAGTTATCAGGTGATTCAATGTTTGCACTAGTGTTAATCTACGGTTAGTCCAGCAGTGATTATATTCCTTTCAGTTCTTTGTGTAAGCAGGCACTTACAATGTTCTAATAGATTGAATTCTCAATCCAGGTTAGAAGGTACACATTCGTTTTCATATTGTATTTGACTGAAAAGATTGGGCCTATGCATGGGGGCTCCAAAGCAGAGGTGGACTTCTGAGGAAGAGGCTGCTCTTAGAGCTGGAGTAGCGAGACATGGAGTTGGAAATTGGCGCATGATATTGAATGATCCAGAACTTAGCTCCACACTGCGCTACCGCTCGAATGTTGACCTAAAGGTTAAAACTATTCACTCGATTCCATTTTTACGCAAGTTTGCTTTTGTGAAGGGACTGCCATATTTGGGTAGTCCTTGAAATCATGTGTCTTTTGGTTTTAGAATTTCCAGGTTTCTCTTCAATCTTAATGCTCATATATGTTCTTTTCTATTAATCACTACTTAGGACAAATGGCGCAACATGAATGTAATTGTCACTTCATCGAGTGCTCGTGACAGGGGGAGAACTTCCACGAAGAGAACCCGAGCTGCTCCTAAGAATAATGATCACTCCTTGGCAATGAGCACAGTTACTTCTGATGTTGATGATGAGATTGTTGATGTAAAGCCTATAGCATCAATGCCTGTTGAAACGTGGAATCCTTCAAATTCAAAGAAATCTCATTCAAGGTGATTACATATGCATAAGTGTAATAATACATAATTGTGCCATTCAGTTTTTTTCCCCTCTCTTTGTTATCTCAATAGAAAACTAGATAGACCGATGTCTTCACTTACTTTAATGGATTTAATGCAGACTAGACAATATTATAATGGAGGCTATAAAGAACTTGAATGAGCCTACAGGGTCACACAAAACTACTATTGCTAATTACATAGAGGTGTGCATTCTTCTGTTGTTTTGTTTCTTTCTAGGACTTATAGACTTATAATATGCCTCATGGTTTGTCTACATTTCCATTTTCTTTTACTTTTGAATGTCAACATTATTTGCCTTTTCTGTTTGTATTTAGTCAGCCAAAGGTTTTTATGCACAAGATATCTTGTTAATAATAGATTTATTGTTTTTATTCTGACAAAAGTGTATAAGAAATCAACTAGGTGAGGCTATCTAGCCTCATGAATTCATGATTTTGCCCAAATATGTGGTGATGGCTGGTGCCACTCATATCTGTTGCAAGGATCATTACTCCTAAACACCTTAATAAATAGTGAGCACCGTTTCATACTAGAAACAGAACTTCAGTACACCTGATCTGACTGTCTAAAAATGATATATGATAGATATCCAATAGTAGAATAAAAAAAAGCATGTCTAGTTACATTAGATTTCCTCCTTTTTTTGGTCAAAAGTTAGCTATTGCACTATGTCTTCTTGCAGAGTTCTGATTTCATTTTGAAATCATCGTACTCTTATTTGCTAATAAAAGTTCTTGGCGAGCTGGGTCATGGTCATCTTATTTGTTATGTGCACAATCAGGTTCTTACCCTGGTTTTATGTAGGAGCAATATTGGCCGCCTAGTGATTTTGATCACTTATTGTCTGCAAAACTGAAGGATTTAGCTACTAGTGGGAAATTGTTAAAGGTAAATATGATTGTTTCGCTCCTTACATCATTTTATTCTACGAGAAATAAAGTTAATTCAAAGATGAAACTACTAGGTGATACCACATGAGTAAATTCAATTAATGTCATCACCTAAACAACCTCTTCTTGGGAGAAAGATCTCCCCCAAGGCACTGCATCAAGGAGAAACCTTAACCACAGGGTCAAGAAGGTCCTGAAGGCTAAAACTGCCCAGGATGCAACCCCATACATTTCTGAAAGCAGTTACACAGTTACACAGTGAGGGACCTTTTGTGAAACCTAGGGTTCAAATCCTGGTCCTAAGGCACCACAACTGGGTGCTCAACTGCCACACTAGTGCATTCTCATGACATCACCCAATGAAGTACTCCTAAATAAGTAAAATCTGTGCATAACACCATCAGAAGCCTAGTTTTCATCCAACTGGAACAACTCATATGCCATATTTGTGAATACAAGTATATGAAGGTTTATCATGACACATGTGTTTGGGCATAAGCATGTGCTCTACAAGATGCACACACAGACTTGTTCAGCCATGCACCATACTCTACTATCTGTCTATTATTACAGTACCAAACATGTTTATCAGTATTAGCAAGCACTGATTTCTTGTTTAGTGATGCACAATACTCCACTGTTAGTCTATTATACATACTGATTTTTTGTTCCATTTCATGTAGAATCCATGCTAGACTGCAGGTTCCCTGCTGATCTTACTTTAAATGCTATTCTCAGCACTACTCGAGTTGTGGGCTCTATGGTGTGCATGACCCATCTTTCATTGCTGAATGCTCATATTTTGATCCAATCAGAAGTTGCATGTTCTCAAATTGAAGAACCTTGAGCTTTTCAGCATGACCCAGTGGAAGTTTGCAGGTGAATCGGAAGTACAGGATAGCACCTAGTTCACCACGCTTAGAGGGCCGAAGCCCCAAGATTATGCTGCTGGAAGACGTACAGGGAGAACCCTTGAAATTAGGGAGTGATGCTAGCAGAACCCTTACAAGATCCCAAGTTGATGCTGAATTGGTTCGTATGGCAACTATGACTGCCGAGGCAGCTGCAGCAGCTGCTGCTCATGCAGTTGCAGAGGCTGAGGCTATCATGGCAGAAGCTGAAGCAGCTGCTAGGGAAGCAGAGGCTGCGGAAGCAGAGGCCCGAGCTGCACAGGCCTTCGCTGAAGCAGCAGTTTTGACACTAAAGAACAGAAATGCTGCGAAATTGGTATAGCTCTAGTCCATGAATCTTCTAGATATGCTCTCTTGTCCTTTTGCATGTAGAATGCAGTTCCGTAGCCCCTTACAAAACTGATTGTTTACTAAAAGAACCTGAAATCAGAACTTCTAATAAACCCAGTGGCTTATTCACCAAAGATTATGATTTCCAAACCATGTTTTAAATAGCGAGCTAAGGCTAAAGTGCTTAGCGTTTTATAAACCGTAATTAGCGGACTTTAGCGGCAAAATAGCGGCAAAATTGTGCATAAACGCAAATAGCGGCACAATTTTTTTTCAAGCTATTCGGGCTATAGCGGCAAAAATAGCGGGCTATTTTTTTCTATGTTTCCAAAGGTAATTATCCTGTGGCATAGAAAAAAACATTCTTTTGAACCTACATTTGAAAAACAGAGTTCATGGGAAGCAGAATCAAACTGCTTTTGAGAAGTAAGGAACAGCCAATGGGATCTGCGGCTGCGCCAAATTCTGACTCCTTGATGTTCATGTGCAGATGGCCCAAGCTTGATGCTACTCGGAACTGTTGCGGTCCAGCGTTGCTGCAGGGGAAGGCCACCTATGCATGTAGTTCATGTTAAACTGTTGTTCAGGTAAACGCAGCTGTTCCCCGTAGTAGTTGTATAAAGTTGTGTTATTGGATCCATGTGGGTTCCAACACACCAACAGCGATGCCGGCAGCTTTGGTTGTATTCCTCTTGGGACACCGTTTTCAGAACTCGGAGCCAGGGGTAAACTCTGTCAATTTCAACATGTCTGTTTTCGCTGACTCCGAGCACGAGTGCGTTGACTGTACCAACAGCCTATGCATTGCTGCACGTGTTTGGACTTATCATGAAATAGGCAGTCTGGGGAGATAACAATAGCATGGTTGGACGTATCTGCCATCCTGTTCTGCGAGGAAAGCTCTCCTAGGCGACGATGAGACGCTGTGTCGTATCTTTGGACTTTGGTTGGTTTGTTGGTGACTTGGTGTGCCGCCGATACGGCCACATATGCTTCGCATAGTTCACCCTCTGGAGAGGGAACAAGTCTGTCAAACCTCTCTCTTTTTTTTTTTGTTGCAATTTACGCTTGTAAAACTTGGGCAAAGATAACTACAAACCGTGTCTGGCCCACGTAGTTGGTTAGCTCTCTTGTCTGGCCCACGTAGTTGGTTAGCTTTCTTGCAACAAGTCTTCACCCAAAGCCTTTTGATAGAATGGTGATGGATGGCAGAAAAATCCAGAGAAAACCGTGTTGGAGTCTTCGTAGAAACTCAACAACAGTAGTCAAGCGTGAACTAGACGAGAGGATGGGAATCCATCGGTGACCTTGACTTGTAGCCAATGCGTCAATTATTGGCCAGAACTCTTTTTTAAGGGAATGGGGAATTATATTAAAATTCGATGTAGTACATCTTTAACCTACACAAGAAAAAAATCTTAAGTTAAAAAGACATGATATTATTATGTTCAGATCATTCTTCTTTTCTAGTGGTTTTCCTCGGTACAGAAGGAGTCTTATTCAAAGCACATCTGAAGCGATCAAAGAACATTGATGGATGCATCGTCAAATACAAAATAGCCTGCAGAATCATTACGTCCTACCCTTGGTTCATCATGTGTTCTTGATTTCCTCCCACGACAATCGATGATGAGATCATCATATACCTAGAAGCACCCTTTCATTTTGCAGACAATGGCCAAAAATTGACCTCCTAGACAATTGGCCTACAACAGTGATTGACAACAAGAGTTATTCGAGCTACCTAAAAAAACTAGATATAAAAAACTAGTATGGAAAAGGTAGATCCCCTCTCCTTTTGGATACTGTCAGACTTTGTCAAAGAAGAAAAGGAGATGAAGCCTAGGTAGCAGCGACAATGGTGGCAAGGAGGTAGATCCCCTCTCCTTTTGGATACCATCAGACTCTGTCAAAGAAGAAAAGGAGATGAAGCCTAGGTAGCAGCGACAATGGTGGCGAGGAGTAAAGGAACGGTGTCGGTGCCGGCAAAGGCTATGGGAAAGTATGGTCTAACCCTTGCTCACATGGAAGCACTCATTCTGTTAGGATATGTTTGGTTCGGAGGATGACAAGGCATAGGGGGGAAGTGTCCAATTTTTAGGGTGTTTAGTTTAGGGACAATAGAGAATGGAATGGTCTCCAAAGGAAATATAGGCCCAGGAGACACCAAAGTTGGCTCCTTTTGGTGGAGAGACATCCTAAAACTCTTGGATAAGTTCAAAGGATTGGCAAAAGTTTCAGTCAGAAATGGAAGGTCTTATCATTTATGGAGTGATCTATGGAGTCAGGAAATTATGAATCAAAAATTCCCGAATTATTCTCTTTTGCCAAAAAGAAAAAAAATTGTCCTTGCAGATGGCATTAATCACACTCCAATTCATAGCATGTTCCACTTACCTTTATCTCAGGTTGCCCACACTCAAATAAGTCAGCTTGCAGAGATCTTAGAGAGCATTGATTTAAGGCAAGAGCCAGACACATGGACATACATATGGAGCTCTGACCTATTTTCAGTTAAAAAGGCTTATGTGCAGCTAAGTGGACATTCAGTCATCAATTCAGCGTACAAATGGCTTTGGAATTGCTCATGCTAGAACAAACATAAAGTTTTCTTTTGGTTGCTCTTAAAGGACAGGCTAAGCACTAGGAACCTGCTTAGAAGGAAAAACATGAATCTAGAAGAGCATGACTGCGTTCTCTGCACCCCGAATGCAGAGGAAACACTCCAGCACCTGTTTCTTGATTGCCAATTCTCAGTTTAGTGTTGGGCTTGGCTTGGTTTTCAGATTGACCCGGACTTAGACCCGTTCCAATCCCTACAAAGCTGCAAGGATCAACTCTAAGTTCCCTTCTTTATGGAGATCATTGTGCTGATGTGTTGGACAATCTGGAGGATAAGGAATGGCATAATTTTTCGTCAGGAAAATCCAAGCATGCAGACAGTTCATAATTACTTCAAAGAAGAGGCTCAATGTCTGTTACTGAGAATTAAAAGAAGATTCTTGATAGGTTTTGAATAATGGATTGCAAATTTACCTTAGCTCGGTTTAGATCTGTCTTGGCCCTCATCTTTTTCTCTTCCTTCTTTGTCTCTTAATTGTACTCCTCAGCCTGTTGTAAACCTTATTTTATTAATTTAAGCTTTATCTGTAGGGGTGCAAACCCCTCCAGTTCATTCAAAAAAAAGGAAATATAGTCTTGATGCGGGTTGCCCTCGTCCCTGAAAATCGAGTGAATGGCCGTGTCCTTGATAGGTGAAGTTTTCGTCCGTTTAGTGTATTGTTCGAACGAGGTGACACTAGTGAGTCATGGCGGGCGGCTCCATGGTCTGCCGCCTTCTTGCACCGAGCTCGACCAGCGTGCCACTTGTTCACCTCGCCACCTTCTTGCGTCGCTTCCTCGCACATCCTCGCTTGGCCCCCCTCCATCTCGCTTGACCATTGTCTCCTTGCCCCACGGGCTCGTGCAGAGAAGGAGGGTGGTGGTGGAGAGAGGGATGGTCGATAAGGACCCGCCGCTGCAGCTCCCGATTGGATCAATATTTGTACCATCACTGGTTCATCCATGTTCTTTTTAGGAGAATACACTAGTTCTGGAGTTTAGGTTGTATTATGATGCTTATATTATATGAAGACATTATTAAAGAATGAATTCACGAGGCCCATAGCTGGTCTACTGGTACTATAGGATCAAGATTCATGTAGTTCGTCGCGTTTATACATAGTAGATGGTATTTCAATTATCATCTTAATCTTTAGTTTTAAACATGTAACGAGTTTATTTCTTGGTGCAAATGTTTGTATCTAAAAGAAAGCTAAAGCCAGGTCTTCTGTGTAAACTTCAAATCAAATCACTCTCATGTTATCCTACCATTTGCAAAGTATTGCGACATAATACTCATCAAAGTACAACTAATTAAAGAGCTGTTTGGATCTTGGCCACAAAAAACCACGTCTAAAGTGTGGTGAGCTATGGTAATGGTATGATTTTTGGACGCCACACTCTGTGACAGGAATTGTGCTGTAAAAACCTGTGGCAGACCAAACAAGTGCATTCTCGTGCCCAGCCACAGCCATGGGCCCATGGCGTGGTAGCCGGTGGGTGGCCGTCAACCCTAAACCCCGGACTTACCGTGTCTCACGCGTAAGAAGGCATGAGCACAGGATGGTCGCACACGCACACTGCCATTCTATGCACGCCATGCACTGACGACAGCGCGCGCTGTCATTCTGTGCTGCACCTACACCATATATCATTTTTTTTAAAAGAAAATGTTCCGGCCCCTGGCTGCTATATATAGGAGTATAGCCAATAATAATCGAACGCCATCGTACGAAAGCGAGAACCGGCAAAGCAGCAGATGAGATGAGTTCCAGGCACTCAGAGCTCTACGTCTTCGTGCACCTCCTCTTACACTTCTCCATAGTCATCGGCGCCGAAAATATGTAAGTATTTTTGGTGCGTCTCTAATTGTACTAGCTAATGTATAGCTGGCTAACGTGGAGGTGAGAAATAAAAGCAAAAATTATTTTATATATTTATGTATTTGAACCTACATGTTCTTCTTTCATATTTTTAGACTATGTGATATAGATCAGTTATTTGCTCGTTGTTAGTGACTACCCTCTTTTATACTTTTTTTCTGCCACATTAGATGTCAAATAATGGGACGTCCTTAGAGAGTCCATGTAATTAATGTTTTTGTAGAATCCATAAGGACACCCCTTTAATCACGTGGCATTACAAGACAAGTCTTGATCCAAGATTGATTGTTACTCTCTTTATTCTAATTTACAAGATGTTTTAACCTTTTAAAATGTACATATAAATAAATAAAAATATATTATAATTTATGATGAAGAGAGTATAATTGGACTAATGTAGAAGTACAGCATCGTAGTAGGTATAAAATTATTTTATTACTTTCTTCATCCTAAATTATAAGACATTTGATTTTTCTAACACAAAGTTTGACCACTCCTCTTATTTAAAAATTTATGTAAAATTTTATTTTTTTTTATCGTGACTTGCTTTATCAATAAAAGTTTTTTAAGAATAACTTAAATTTAGCTATATTTATGAATAAGATGAGTGGTTAAACTTAAAGTAAAAATCAAATGTCTTATAATTTAGGATAGAGAAAGTAGTGTCTTGTATCTCACTACCAAATACTAGCAATCAATCTCGGGTCAAGCTGATTGATTGATTAAGCTTCTGTTTACACTCTACTCCTACGCGCAGCAGCAGCAGCAGCTCTGCCGGGTCCCCATCATGCTCTCCGGCCGACGCCGCCGCGCTGCTCCAGCTAAAGCAATCCTTCGTCGACCCCAACCTCACGTCATGGCGAGTCAAGACGGACTGCTGCCTCTGGGAAGCCGTCGCCTGTGACGCGACCTCAGGCTCAGGGCGGGTGATCGCGTTGGATCTCGGAGGCCGCAACCTGCGGAGCCGCCGGGGCCTTCACCCCGCGCTCTTCGACCTCACCTCTCTGAGGAACCTCAGCCTCCGGGGCAACGACTTCATGGGGGAGAGCCTGCCGTCCACTGGGTTCGAGCTGCTCAGCGAGATGGTCCACCTCGACATAGCCGACACGAATTTCAGCGGCCAGATCCCCATCGGCGTAGCGCGGCTGAGCAAGCTGGTGCATCTCTCCGCCGGCGGCGGGGGTCGGGGCCCCGGCAGGCTGGTCCTCAAGGAGCCAAGCTTTGAAACATTGGTCGCTAATCTTGGCAATCTAAGAGAGCTTCGCCTTCATGGAGTGGACATCGTCTCCGTCAACAGGGAGACGTGGTCCGTTGCTCTAGCGAACTCCACACCGGACCTGCAGATTCTGTCTCTGCCCTCCTGTGGCCTGTCTGGACCCATCCATCGCTCCTTCTCACGGCTGCGTTCGCTGGTCGAGATCAGCCTCCCTGGCAACAGAATCGCTGGCGAGGTTCCTGAGTTTTTTGCTGCCTTCTCTTCCCTGAGCACCCTTGACCTGAGGGACAATTACTTTGAAGGGCAGTTTCCGGCAAAGGTCTTTCGACTGAAAAATCTTAAGGTTCTTTTATTGTCCGGGAATTCAAGGCTTTCTGGGCATCTGGTAAGCTTTCCAGTGGAAAATAGATTAGAAATGCTTGGCCTAAAGGGCACAAACTTTTCTGATGATGGATTTCCTGCGTCCATTGTCAATCTCAAATCTCTGAGTTTTTTGACTCTTACTACACAAGGAACTTCCAAGCACCTTCCCTTTATAGGCAAGCTTCCGTCTTTGGACACGTTAGTGCTCCAGGGATCATCATCATCAGGATTACAGGAGCCACAGTTCTCTTGGATTGGGGGTCTTACACATTTGAGAAGTTTGTTGATTGACAACTACAACTTCTCTGAACCAATACCATACTGGATCGGCAATCTTACAGGATTGATGTCACTGAGGCTCAGCATGTGCAGCTTATATGGACCGATACCCCCCTGGATTGGTAACTTGACGCAGCTTTCAAGCATAGACCTCACCGGAAATTACCTCACTGGTGAGCTCCACGATGACTTTTTCCAGCACCATTATTTCTTCGTTATCAGTATTGAAATATAGTACAACCATGTCTTACAAACTTTAAAGCCATCCCCTACTTTCGTGTTCTGTTCTTGTACTTACTATATACTCCCTCCTCCTCGCAAAGAGCAACCCAAACCCACTACTTGTGCTCTTATGTGGATTTTTTTTTTGAATTGTGTTCATGTGGATAAGTACTGCCAAACGGGGGAGAATAACACATATGGCTTGCTTATTCCTTCCTCTAACCCAAAATATAAGAATTAAAAAGTTTGCCATAAGTTTATTATTTTAAATTTCACCAAGTCTAGAGAAAAACAATAATTATTTTTAATTTAAATGAACACCATTAGTGTATAAATGAACTATATTTTTCATTTTTTCATAACTTACTTCTTATATGTCATAGAAGTTAATACTTTCTCTATAAATTTGATCAATCTTTCGATAGTTTGACTTAGGACAAACAAATATTTATATTTTGGGATAGAGAACTATAATGAAACGATCACGAAAGTCCACTTTTGTTCAGATAAAAAGATAGGAAATTGTCCTTGAAACTGGTTTCAGGAGGAATATCAACATTTGAAAGTAAATATTCATGTAATGTTACCACTGACCACATGCTTAGTATGAGTGACGGGTATTTTGTACATGCACATTATGCTTTACTATACTAGCATTCTATGTTGCAATTAACCACAGTAATTTGTTGACTGGCATTGTACCTTTATATGCAGGCAAAATTCCGAGAAGCTTGTTCACACTTCCAAATTTGCAATCACTCTCTCTCTTATCAAATCAACTTTCTGGCCATTTAGATGTCATTGACAACCCTTTGTCTTCACTCTTGTCTAATATAAATTTGGTGGATAACAACATTGGGGGATCTATACCTCAGTCTTACAGTCAGCTTCCAAGTCTTGAAGCACTTTACCTTGGCTCAAATAAATTGATGGGCACAGTGAACCTAAGATCTTTCTGGAGGCTCAAGAATCTTTATGCATTGAGTCTCTCTAACAACATGCTGACAGTGATAGATGAAGAAGGTGATCCTCTCCTTTCTTCATTACCTCGCATCAAGATTTTGGAGCTAGCATCATGCAACCTTAGAAAACTTCCACGAACCTTGAGATTTCTAGATGGCATTGAGATACTTGACCTCTCAAACAATCATATTCATGGGGCAATACCAGGCTGGCTGTTGGAGACCCGGACTGGCTGCATGAGCTATCTAAATCTCTCGCACAACATGTTTACTAGCCTGGAGAATGCTCCATCTCTTATTCCTATGGCATCTCAATATATCATTGATCTCAGTTTCAATAGACTTCAAGGAATCATACCAACACCAACAGTAAAAGTAGGGTGTGAACTCATGAGTCTGAAACCGAGTGCTATCTTGCATTACTCAAATAATTACTTCAGTAACATTCCACCTAACTTTGGCGAGTATCTCAAAGATACAACATATATTGACTTTTCGAATAACCTACTGAATGGTCATATACCAACTTCAGTTTGTAGTGCAAGAGACCTTGAAATCCTTGACTTATCTTACAACTACTTTAGTGGAATGATACCGGGATGCTTAACACAAAATAACTTGAGAGTACTTAAGTTAAGAGGGAATCAAGTTCACGGGGAAATACCTGACAATATCAGAGCAGGATGTATGCTTCAGACAATAGATTTCAGCAGAAATTACATAACTGGAAAACTGCCAAGATCTCTGTCCAACTGCCAGGAATTAGAGCTACTTGATGTTGGTAACAATCAGATTTCGGATTTATTTCCATCTTGGATGGGGGTTCTTCCAAAACTTAAAGTTCTGGTTTTGAGATCCAACCGATTATTTGGCATGCTTACAGATCTTCAGGAGAATGAACAAATCATGGGCTATTTCTCAAGTTTGCAGATACTTTGTTTGGCCTCCAACAACTTCACTGGGCACCTGCCAGAAGGATGGTTCAATGAACTGAAATCAATGATGTCAAATGATAATGAAGAGGGACAAGTTGTAGGGCATCAAATGAACAGGTCACAAGGATTCTATCGGGATACTGTCACTATAACATTTAAGGGCTTGGATATTATTTTCACAAAAATACTAACCACTTTCAAAGCAATTGACTTCTCAAATAATTCATTCGATGGCCCCATGCCTGCATCGATTGGGAGGCTTTCTTCACTGCACGGAATTAACATGTCTTACAATAATTTCACAGAGCAAATTCCATCACAGCTAGGTAATCTTACTTGGCTGGAATCACTGGATCTATCTTGGAATCATTTTTCAGGGGAAATCCCAGAGGAGTTAACCTCCCTTACTTCTCTTGCTTGGTTGAATCTTTCATACAACAACTTGACTGGAAGAATACCACAGGGCAACCAGTTTTTATCATTTCCCAACAGCTCTTTCGAAGGCAATCTTGGCCTCTGTGGAAGTCAAGTCTCTAAACAATGTGATAATTCAGGCCCAATTACTGCAAGAGTATCAGATCACTATGAACCCAACGGTTTTTGGAATGATAGACTGGACGCCATCCTTTTGTTCACCTTCGTTGGCTTGGGGTTTGGAGTAGGCTTTGCATTGGCGATGATGTCCAACCGCTATTGCCACATAGAAGGATGGGTTTGCAAGCACTATGGAACCCACCACAACTTAATTTCATTCGGCAAAGATTGCGATTTTGTATTTCATTATGTTTCGTATGTGATTCCCAAATATGGTTGTGTTAAAGCCAAAAGAAGTGAGATTATTTCATTGGTTTCAGGTCTCTCTTGTACCAACTTCAAACATACACTCTGACTTGAGCGGAAACTTGAATGCATGGAGTAAGGACTTATTATAACTAGTATATTGCCTGTGCTAACGCCATGGTGGCGACGCAAAAAAAACATAAATTATAAAAATAAAAATTAAATCAACTTATGAAAGTTCTTTGTTTTTCTTTGAGAAGGCAAAAGAACTAATAACTCTCAAATGGCCTTTGACAATGCCAATACAACTTCTTTTAGCATCCCATAACCTCACCTGTGTACAAAATGTGACACTCAAAAATAGGAAAAGTATCCAGAAAAAAAGCATTCAGCAGTAATGAGGATTATCAAAACAAAATACAAGCAAAAACTTTATGGTAAATCAGCAAGTGTCTTCCCAGAAGCAGAGACACAGGTGTACATGCAAAAAAAAAAAACTATTTCAGTGTGTCCAATCAATATATAAGAGCATGGCATTGTCTTCCCAGAAGCAAAGGTATAGGTGTATATGCAAAAAAACAAACAAACAAAAAACAAACAAAACTGACGGCACTTTCTCGTGAAAGTGGAAGTACATCTGACGTCACCTACACACACATTTTTTCAACATCTTGATTCAGAATTCAGATTATACACATGGCACCATTCATTGTCATGCGTCTTCCAGAAGTTGAACTGCCCTTAGCTCCTAACATCTGTGGGTGTTTCATTTTAAAAAAAACATTTGTGGGTGTGCAGCAATTGCAGAGCTGTCCCGCAGACGCTCTTGATGTCCTTTGAGCTGTCCTGGAACCACTATTAGTTTTGTCGCAAATGTCAGCATAATGTTCAGGCATAAAGTTCAGCAAAGGGAAGGTTTAGTTCAGGCTGCTGCAGAGGAGATCGTCAACATGTCAGCCAACCTTTACTGAAAAATCATTAAAAAAAATACACAACAAAGAGTAGTTCAAATGCAGAGGAGAGAAAAAATAAAATGAAATTGAAACCAGACCTTATTTCTCTCATAACAGAAAGTAGCTCTCATACCAAAACTGAATATGCAAGTTGTCCTTTTTAATATTGAATTGGCAAGATAAAATTCACGATCCAAGTCACCAAAGCTTAGACTATCATTTACCGATATATGAATCTTCAGATAACATAACCTGATGCCTGATGGACAGCTATGGGGCGTGCATATGCAAGCTTCTGAACCAAAACATCTTGACTAACAATAAAAGCATGTTGGAGGTAGCCCATTTAAATCACTCATTTGTTTGAATCAAACAGTGCGCTCAAGATTGGAAAACAAAATATGAATGCACAACAATTACATTTGATGACATGAAAAATCATATGTAACTTAACCAAGTCGTGAGTAGTTGGCAAGGAAAATGCACAACTGTCACGCAAGCATAGCGGTCATCATCATTTGGTTGCTAACGGGGCAGCTAAAACAATATTGCTAACGGGGCAGCTAAAACAATATTTCAGTGATTATAGGATGATAGTACATAGAGTATAGAGGTTACGAAGACATGATTTGAACCCTTTCTAAATTAGAAACCTGTTGCCTGGCACCACAGAACCTGTATCTGCATACCTGAATGACCATGACGAAGGCGGATGGAGCTACCTGTGTCCGCACACCAGAATGACCATGGATGAAGGCGGATGGTAGCTTCACAATTGGCTGGGGCAAGCAGGAAAGATTGTTAGGAAAATCGCGCAGTCTGAATCAGTTAACTTCTGAGCATCTCCAACAGTTCCCCATCTTAAGTTGTCATTCTTAGTTTTTTGGCAAAAACAGAAAAAACCTTCTCCAACAGTTCCCCATCTCAGGTTGCCATTTATCCCAAGTTGGGGAAAAGAGCCTCCGCGCGCGCATATATGCGCGCTCAACTCCCGCTCACAGCGTATCCGATCAGTATTAGAAGAGGTGGAAGGGTGAAAAAACAATTTTGTTTTACGCCGGGGTTCCCGATGTAAGTTTTCAAGAGGTGGAAGGCTATAAACATAAATTTGTTTTACGTCTCGGGGTTCCTGATGTAAGTTTGATCTGTGTTTGGCAAGTGAATTATGCCAAACTATTGGAGAGAGCCTATTTTTTCACTTGCCATATATTTTAGAGAGTTGCCAAATCACAAGATTTGCCAAATGAATTTTGGTAAACTCTTGGAGATGCTAATGAATTCCCATCATAGCAACCGCAAGTCACAGAGCCATCCCAGCAAGGAAGGAATTTTCATATCAATGACCACGTATGAACTATAAATCCAAAATTCAAACAGATCACAAAATTCAGGAATCTTTCCATCATGGTCTGAACCTCCAATCTCCAATCCGCACCAAAACTATTGCTGCAAACATAAAAAAAAATTCGAGCAAAATATTAAAGGAACAACAATTTAGCAAACTGGAAAGAGCAGTTCTCTCCCGCTCTATCAATCCTCCGCATCTCTACCTGCAATGCCAGAATTTCTGTCGGTACCCAAACAAACAAATATTTGTATCGATATATATCTTCGTTGATTGAATTCGACAAAAAAAGGGCGCAGTTCCTAGTGTTAGACGATATAGTCTGTTGAGATAGATATGGCTGTTGTACTCTAGCGACTAGGATCAATGTATATGTCGTAGAGTGTCTTGCAAGGCAAGGTTGTTGAGCATAGATAGGAGAGTTTGTTGTGTCATGTAGGGCTCTTCTCACCCCTATATAACACGGAACCGAGGATCCCTAGGGGTAACCACGTTAGACTATCTTTTACATGGTATCTAGAGCCTTTCTCCACACGGAACACCTTCATGGTGCTTATTCCTTCATCCTCCGCAGCATCTGCTTGCCGTCTTTCCGATCTCCTTTCTCCCCACCAACGAAAAGCTCACTCGAGCCAATTTTCCCTCATGGAAGGCGCAAGTGGTGTCGGCCCTCAAGGGGTCCGAGCTTGATGGATACCACGCGGCGGGGGCAAGCCCCCCAGATCGGTATTTGGAACCAAAAGATGCCAAGGCGGACACGAAGGAGCCGCCGGTACTCAACCCTGAGTACAAGGCATGGATAGCAAAGGACCAGACGGTCCTCAACTATCTTCTGTCCAACATGTCCAAGGAGATTCTTGGGCAAGTCAACAATCATGTCACCGCAGCGACGGCATGGGCGGTTGTGGAGGCTCTGTTCTCCTCGCAGTCACGCGCAAGGATCATCTCCACCAGGATGGCGCTCGCCACTGCCTCGAAAGGTACTTCGTCCATAAGTGAATACTTTGGCAAGATGAAAACCCTGGCAAATGAGATGGCTTCTGCCGGGCGGAAACTAGAAGATGAGGAGCTGGTCTCCTACATTCTCACGGGTCTCGACAGCGATTTTGACCCTGTGGTGTCGGCGGTGTCTGCTCGGGTAGAGCCGATCTCCGTCGCGGAGCTGTACACACAGCTCGTCAGCCACGAACAACGCGTGGAGATCCGCAGTGGCGGTAGCCACCAGTTGTCCGTGAACATCGCCGCACGAGGAGGTCGCGGCTACAACAACAATCGCGGCAATGGTGGTCGTGGTAACACTGGACGTGGCGGGTTCAACCGCGGCGGCCAGAAGGGCGGACGTGGCGGCCATGGAGGTCGCGGCCCCAACTTCCAAAGATAGGGTGTTACGCCAACTCGCACCAAGGAAGGACACACCGCGTTCAAGTGCTTCAAGAGGTATGATGCAACTTTTGTGCCTCCATAGAAATCTGCGTCGTCCGCAACAGCATCCTACGGGATAGACAGCAACTGGTACATGGACACCGGTGCCACAGATCACATCACCGGGGAGCTCGAGAAGCTCACAGTGCGTGACATGTACCATGGGGGCGAGCAAGTTCACACCGCAAGCGGCTCAGGTATGAAGATTGATCACGTTGGTCATAGCATCTTGCGTTCCCCTAACAGTACACTCCATCTGAAAAATATTCTTCACGTTCCTGATGCAAACAAGAACCTTCTCTCGGTTAATCGCATTGCACGTGATAATGGCGTTTTTCTTGAATTTTATCCTGATTACTTTGTTGTTAAGGAACAGTCGCCGAGGAAACCTCTCCTCAAAGGCCGATGTGAGCATGGCCTTTATCCAGTGAAGTCAGCAAATAAAGAGGTGCTTGGCGTTATGAAGCCCACCGCGTCCTCGTGGCATCATCGTCTAGGGCATGCGTCTTCCGCCGTAGTTCATCAAGTCCTTCATCGTCACAAGCTTTCGTTTGTTAAGGAGTCAAATAAACAGCACGTTTGTGGTGCTTGTCAGCAGGGCAAGAGCCATCAACTTCCATACCCTAGATCCACTAGTACTTTGTCTAGTCCATTTGATCTAGTATTTTCAGATGTATGGGGCCCTGCTGCAACCTCAGTCGGTCGTCAAAACTATTATGTGTCATTCATTGATGATTATAGCAAATTCATTTGGATTTATTTACTTCATCACAAATCTAAAGTTTTTCAATGTTTTTGAGATTTTCATTGCCTTGTCGAACGCCAATTTGATAAGAAAATTAGAGCAGTTCAAACGGATTGGGGAGGGGAGTATCAAGCATTGAGCTCCTTCTTCCAACGCCTTGGGATCTCCCATCTTGTTTCCTGCCCTCACGCACACCAGCAAAACGGCTCCATCGTATGCAAACACCATCATATTGTAGAGATGGGATTGACACTGTTAGCTCATGCCTCCATGCCGCTTAAATTCTGGGACGAAGCGTTCCTAACCGCTGTACACCTAATCAATCGGCTTCCATCTAGGGTTATCCATAATGACACGCCATTTTTCCGTCTCTATGGCAGACATCCTGACTATAACTTCTTGTGCACGTTTGGCTATGCTTGTTGGCCACACCTACGACCTTATCATCATCGGAAATTAGAGTTCCGTTCGCAGCAATGCATTTTCCTTGGCTACAATAATCATCATAAGGGGTTTAAGTGTTTGGACCCAAAGACTGGACGTGTCTACATCTCTCGAGACGTTGTTTTTGATGAACACGTTTTTCCTTTCGCCTCGCTCCACCCAAACGCCGGTGCACAGCTGCGTGCCGAAATTCTTCTCCTTCCAGTCTCCATTCGTCCATCTGTATATGGGGAACCGCATGAACTAGACCTCGGGTCGTCTTCTGCCTTGCCTACTGATGGTTCACAATCTTCTGTTGAGTGTACAGCTGATGCAGGTGAAAATCCAGCTCAAAACGACGGAAAATTGACTCCGGGACGGCGATATCTCATGTGTGCCCCCGCCGGAGACAGCATGGAGTTCGGGGGGGATTCACCTAACGCCCCAGTCCTGTCGGGCGAGCCATCGTCTCCAGGATCGGCGCCGAATCCCGCGTCTTCATCAGCGTCACCGTCACCGAATCCGGGCCCGGGATCCTCTGTGGCCGGGGATCCAACTTCTTCGCCGACAACTTCGCCCTCACCTGCACAGCTGATCCAGTTGGATCTACCTGTGGCTTCTGGTGGATCCGGTGTGGTGGAACTCCTGGAGTCGCTCCTGTTGCGTCGAGTGCTCCTGCACCACACCATCATGCTACACGCCTTCAAGCAGGTGCAGCAAACCCAAAACTCGCACAGATGGCACGGTGTGGTGGTGTCAAGTGGCTACTACATCACGTGAAGAACTTGTCACTGTGGATGATGCCCTTCGTGATCCTCGCTGGGCTTCGGCAATGGATGCTGAACATGAAGCGCTCTTGCGGAACAAAACATGGCAACTAGTTGCTCCTACAACAGGGAAGAACGTCATCGGCTGCAAGTGGGTTTACAAAGTCAAACGCAGGGCAAATGGACAGATTGACAGGTATAAAGCTCGCCTAGTTGCGAAAGGGTACAAGCAACAGTACGGAATTGACTACGAGGACACGTTCAGTCCTATGGTTAAGGCAGCAACAATTCGGATTGTTCTTTCTCTTGCTGTGTCCAAGGGATGGTCTCTTCGGCAGTTGGACATGCAAAATGCTTTCCTCCATGGAGTCTTGAGGAAGAAGTCTATATGCATCAGCCTCCTGGGTATATTGATCCCAAACGTCCCAACTATGTGTGCAAGCTTGACAAGGCGCTATATGGGCTCAAACAAGCACCACGGGCGTGGTATGCTCGGTTATGCCTTGGAAGCTTGAGCAACTCGGGTTTACACCTTCCAAAGCTGATACGTCCCTATTCTATTTCCACGAGGAGGTGTCACTATGTTTGTGCTTGTCTATGTTGATGACATCATCGTTGCTAACTCCTCTCCTACCGGGCAAGCATTCGCTCTTTTGCTGATTTGCAAAGATGACTTTGCTCTGAAGGATCTCGAATCTTCATTATTTCTTGGGCATCAAAGTCAAGAGGGTTAGTGATGGATTGACTCTCACCCAAGAACGATATGCAACCCGATGTGCTAAGGCGGTCCGGTATGGACAGATGTAAACCCATTGATACTCCACTCTCCTCTTCCGAGAAACTTAGCATTGAGTCGGTGTTAAGCTTGGAGCGCATGATGCCACCAAATATCGGAGTGTAGTTGGTGCCTTACAGTACTTAACACTGACTCGTCCCGATATCTCCTTTGCTGTCAATAAAGTATGTCAATTTTTGCATACTCCGACCACAGTTCATTGGAGTGCTGTGAAAAGGATCCTGCGGTATGTCCGAGGCACAGTCACACTTGGACTTTCAGTTCGAAAATCCTTATCTATGCTTGTCAGTGGTTTCTCTGATGCTGACTGGGCTGGTTGTGTCGATGATAGACTTGCAATCTTCCTTGGAGATAACATAATCTCGCGGACAGCTCGGAAGCAACCAACAGTCTCAAGGTCAAGCATGGAGGCTGAATATAAGGCGCTGGCTAATGCTACTGCAGAGATGTTATGGGTACAGAAGTTGCTCAGTGAACTCGGCGTACAATATCCATGCAAGGCGCGACTATGGTGTGATAATCTTGGTGCCACCTATTTGTCAGCAAATCCAATCTTACATGCGAGAACGAAGCATATAGAGATTGATTTTCACTTTGTTCGTGAGCGTGTAGCTCAACAACTGCTGGAGATTCGGTTCATACACAAAGGGGATCAGGTTGCAGATGGGTTCACCAAGGCATTGCCCGTGTACAAGCTTAGGCAATTTAGAAACAATCTCAACCTCAGAAGTGGCTGAGATTGAGGAGTGTTAGACGATATAGTCTGTTGAGATAGATATGGCTGTTGTACTCTAGCGACTAGGATCAATGTATATGTCGTAGAGTGTCTTGCAAGGCAAGGTTGTTGAGCATAGATAGGAGAGTTTGTTGTGTCATGTACATGCCACGGTGAGGGCTCTTCTCACCCCTATATAACACGGAACCGTGGAACCCTAGGGGTAACCACGTTAGACTATCTTTTACACCTAGAAAACGGAAATGCCAAAGCTTAAGCTTCTGAAGCCTTTTCACTCATGCTGATGATTGCAAAAGTGCGTGACCAATGTTTTTTTTTTTGGAAGAAAGTGCGTGACCAATGTTGTTACCATCTGGCTTGGTTTGGCCGCCTTCCTGCTGAACCTCACTGACACCGGCGGCTTCTCCCAGGAGTTGGTCACGTTTGCGAACGGCGGCACCTCAGTCTCCACATCCACGGCCACCTCCAGCTTCACGCCCCTCTGACGTGCCGTCCAGGTTGATCTCGAAATCGAAAAGTCCTTGTCCACCTCGTCTTCCGGCGTCACGTGGGACTCGGTCGACATAGAGACAGGCGGCGGCGATGGAGCGGTGCTGCGTGGAGTTGATGGCAGACCGGGGACGGCTGCGGGGCAGGCAGCTGTGACCGGCGACGACGTGCGTTGCGTGGCGACGGCGAGATAGGCACGGAAGAGACGGTGTTTTTTTTTCCGTGATTTTTTCCGTGATGCGGGCGTGAGGGCGGTTCGCTTCCCGTGCACGGTTCCAGCCTTCCAGGGGCGGGTGAGTTTGAAGCCCATCAAATTAAACTTTGAATTGACAGCCATGGGATCATGGTTAGTTTTATTTGTTTAGTCATTGATTTTAACAAAGACGATTTGATGTGTGCAATTTCCTGTGTACATAAAATTTGGAACCTTCAGTAGAGAACATTTTTTGTTGGTGGACCTAGTATAATTTAAGTCTTCAATTATCGTATAGGCTAAACTTGACACCCTAGCAATCTTAACCTAGTTTGAGCAGTCTGAATCCTGTGCTTTAAACATAGCAAATTACTTAATCTGTTTTAAATTATAAGTCGTTTGATTTTTTTACCCTAACTTTGACCACTCGTCTTATTTAAAAAATTTTACAAGATTCCACTTCTCTTATTGTAGCTTGCTTTATTAATAAAAGTTCTTCAAGAATAACTTAAATTTAATAATATTTGTATAAATTTTTTAAATAAGACAAATAGTTAAATTTATGGTAAAAAAAGTCAAACAAATTTTAATTTGGAACGGAAGCAGTAGAATTAAGTTCCACAAGTAAGGTTGATGTGGCAGCTGTCTGTTAGAACCTAAACTCTAGTCAGTCAGTCAGTTTACTCTCACTGCTTAGATGCTCATGATGGCGGAGGTGCCAACACACCACGTGGTGATCCCTCAACCCAGTCTATAACATCAAACTGGTTGACAGAACCTCTGGTGGCTTGAAACCAGCAGAAACACCAATTTTGGGGGAACAAAATATAGAAGCAATTTTTATAACCTGGAAGCAGATGAACTCGCTGTGTTGTGTGTTTTTGTCTTATATTAATTAAACACTGATTTTTTTCTGGAATACTGTGTTAGAATTGGTCGGTCAGTTTAGAGTTTTTTTTATTAAAAAAAAAAGCAACTGCATCACTGGTTAGGAGGGGCTGACTGGTCTGGACTCTGGAGGATGAACAGGAAGAGAAATCATATGGCCTGGGTCAGAAAAAAAAAATTCACTTGAACCTACATTAGAAAAACAGAGTTCATGTGGGAAGCAGAATCAAACTGCTTTTGAGAAGTAAGAAAGAGCCAATGGGATCTGTGGCTGCACCAAATTCTGACTCATTGATGTTCATGTGCAGATGGCCCAAAGCTTGATGCTGCTTGGAACGGTTGCGGTCCAGCGTCGCTGCAGGGGCAGGCCACCTATGGGGATGTAGTTCATGTTAAATTGTTTGTCGTTCAGGTAAACACAACTGTCTCCGTAGTAGTAGTATAAATAAAGTTGTGTTATGGGATCTATGTGGCGATGTGGGTTCCAAGTTCCAACACACCAACTGCGATGTCGGCAGCTTGGCTGTTTTCCCCCCTTGGGACACCATTTTTAGAACTCGGTGCCAGCCTGCCAGAGGTAAACTCGCTCAACATGTCTGTTTTCGCTGGCTCTGAGCACGAGTGCGTCGACTATTACAACATTTGCAACGCTGCACGTATTTGGACATATCATGAAATAGCATGGTTGGGTGGGCCTATCTGTCATTCTGGCCTGCAAGAAGAGCTCTCCTAGTCCTAGAAAGTGGGAAAAATACTAGTCCTACATGCAATCTTACAACTTGTGTCGCACCCTCTATAAAAGGAACACGCTTTGCCAAAGCTGTGCGAAAATAACTAGAAACTGAGTCTGGCCACGTACACCGTCGTTGGTTGACTCTCCTGCAACAAGTCTTCACCCAAAGCCCAGCTACAGGGGGAGATCTATATGTTGCCCTTTGTGTTTATATTATACAGTATATGCGAGGCTGACGGACTGTTGATGGATGGCAGAAAAATCAAGAGAACCACCGTGTCGGACGGAATGTTCGCAGAAAAACTCAAAACAAAAGTAGCCAAGCGCTGAACTGACTGACGACCTTGACTTATAGCCGCGTGGGTGATTGGTTTGAGGACTTCAGTGAAGGTCTCACTTTTTTTATGTCATTTCAACAGAGCCCACAAATACCTTTAAAATAACTAGGCGGGGCCAGCCGCCCCTTGAGGAGGGCATATTGCGTTAGGGGCGCACTACGGGTCCAACGTTGTGCTTAATGCGTTGTGTACTGTAACTATAACAGGCGAGGTACTGTTTACCGGGCCTGGCACTGTAGCTGTAACGGGTGGGGTACTATTTACCAAACCCGGTACTGATGTGGTAACGGGCGGGGCTGTAGCACCAGACCCTGCACTGTAGCATACGGGTGAACACTGTTCATGAACAGTGCAACAGTGGAACCCGTGGCCGGAAAACTATAATATCTACTATACTGATACACGGTATTGTATGATAATGGATATATTCTCCATGATTGTTCTAATTCATTCATTGATATCACATCACAAGCTTAGTGTTCCTGTATTACCTACACCTTGCATATTTTCAGTGGTTAAAGTCCAAATCTATCTATATTTCTTCTTGTATACCTGCAACAACGCACGTGAAATCCTTCTTATATATATAGATCCATGAGTTCACAAAAAAGGATTGAACAAGCTTTCAACTTGAACAAGGCTTCAACTAATTAAATACATATTAAAACTCCATGGAGCTGCAATGCATAGGATGAAAACTAGTATACAGCAATTGATAAATTCATCACAGCCTGGAGGAATCTATAGAGTATCTAATTATATATTGTATTAGGAAACGAACAAAAAAGATAGTATAGAAACAGCTTTATACTCTTATAAAGCTAAAATCCACTAGTTATTTCTCTCGACATGCAAGCTATTCACCTTATCAGTCCACTATCGAATGTATTTATGGCCAACTAGGATATGCAATTATGATGTACACTAATATTAACTTATAATTATTTATCCCTTTGTACAAGTAATTTTATTTCAAATCATCGGCATTTTTTTAGCAACGCCAACGGGGGGTATTCTTCTAGTTCTAGTAAGTTGAATGTATACTAAATTTAACCACAGAAAAAATTATCCATGAAACTCTTTTTTTATATACTTAAGCAACTCCAATGGTTCCCCATCCTAAGTTGTCATCCTTATTTTTTTATAAAAATAAAAAAAACCTTCTCCAACAGTTCCCCATCCAAGATTGCCATTTATTCCAAGTTAGCAAAAAGCCTCCACGCGGCGCATATATATGCGTGCTTTCGATTCAGCGTCGCATCATCCGTATCGGAAAGAGGTGCAAGTGCATAAAAATAATTTTGTTTCTCTCTCGGGGTTTCTAATATAAGTTTTCAAGAGGTGGAAGGACATAAACATAATTTTGTTTCTCTCTCAAGGTTTCTGATATAAGTTAGATCTGTGTTTGGCAAGTGAATTATGCCAAACTATTGGAGATGAACTCTTTTTTTACTTGGCATGTCTTTTTAGGAATTGGCAAAACATAAGACTTGCCATGTAAAATATAAGAAACTGCTAAAGATGCTCACGTAGCATAAGGTTTTAGGCCATGCTAAAAGTAGTGATTTGCCAATTTTTATAATGGATTGTCTTTTTATGTTTATCTCTGAAAGTAGCATGTACCACCTTCGTTCCAAGGCGAATGTATTTCTTGTTTTCCTCCACCAAAGAAAACATATTAGTTTAATTTTATCCCAAGTCAAATTATTTTAAGTTGAATTAAATCGCATAGTAACCGAAACCCAGTGCCATATCCTTTCTACCATGCAATTTCTGATTATACTTCTTCCCCATCACCATTACTCGCTTTGTCTGAAGCTTCCACACCAATGTACCTCAGCTTCACATCGTAGCGATGGCGGAAACAACACTCTTGAATAAGGCAGGCCGAACAATAGATGACACGACGTAAATAGGTGAAAAGAGAAACTTTTTTGATGTATCATTGATTTTTTTATAAAAAATTAGATTTCTATTGAATTTTAGATGAAAAATCAAATTTTTATTGAATTTTTGATGAAAAAATATTTTTTTCCATAGTAGTGGGGCAAGGCTCTTGTCGGCCTCTCTGGTTCCGCCACTGATCATAAGCGTTGCATTTATTTATGGGGAATTTTGTCATAAGACACTCTAAAATATTCCGCCGAGCGCTCTATGTGAACAAGACACGTAGTATGAATTATGATGACCTACTTTAGCTAAAGACTTGCTACTCCGTACTCCATGTGCAGGGCATCCGTTGGCATGTCCCCATGGTTGTGACTGCTTTGAGCCTTTCATACATTGGTAAGTACGTTGCAATCAGAGAGCCGATTGGCCGAGCAGAATGGCGCCAGGGCCCATGCATGGTACCGACGCGTGCTGCCAATATTCAAGTTCTGGGATCGTTGTTTGGCACGGCGTCTCCTGACTCCTGAGAGGCTCTTGAAAGAGCTAGAGCTGTATAAAAAACTGGGGCACGGTGCAGTGGAATCCTAGCTCCCCCCTACACTACCCATACTCGGTATTGCACACGTACATGCCCTCCACAATTAATGGCTTTTCACGAGCTGCCGCTGCCGGTGTTGCTCCTGGGACTGCTCCTGCTGCTACAAACAATACGGCAGCTCGTAGTCGTCGCAGCCTTAAGCTCGCCTGTACCTCCTCCACCTGGCGCAGGCGGTGGTGCTGGTGCGTACACCAACCACACGGCCACTACCGCGCCGTCGTTGCTTCCACCAGCTGCATGCCTTCCCGACCAGGCTTCAGCGTTGCTCCAGCTGAAGCAGTCCTTCTCCGTCACCAACTACTCCACCATGGCCTTCCGATCGTGGAGGCCCGGCACCGACTGCTGCAGATGGGAGGGCGTCCACTGCGACGGCGACGACCACTCCAACTCCGACGACGACGACGACGGCCGGCGCGTGACATCTCTCGACTTGGGCGACTGCGGCTTGTTCACTAGCGGCGGGCTCAGCCCCGCGCTTTTCAAGCTCACCTCACTCAGGTACCTCAACCTCGGTGGCAACAGCTTCAACGGCTCCCAGCTCCCAGCTGCTGGGTTCGAGCGTTTAGCTCACCTCACCCACCTCAACCTCTCTAGCTCGGGCTTTTCAGGCGAGATACCAGCTGGCATCGGACGTCTAACGAATCTGGTCTCCCTCGATCTCTCTGCTGCTTTCCACATCCGTGACCTAGCCGATGATGGCTACAGTTTCATCTACGCTGAGCATGGGCTCGCGGAGCCAAACCTTGCAAGACTGATTGCCAACCTTAGTAGCTTGCTGGAGCTCCGTCTTGGCTTCGTCGACTTGTCAGACAACACTGCTGCGAAGGAGTGGGGCAATGCCCTTGCCAATTACACTTCGAATCTTCAGGTTCTTAGCTTGCCGTTCTGCTCTCTGGATGGGCCAATCAGTGCTTCCTTGTCTCGCTTGACCTCGCTCGTTTTAGTTGACCTACGCCATAATCATTTGGATGGTCCTATTCCCGAGTTCTTTGCCAACTTCCCCTTTCTTAAAGTACTCCAGCTCAGCCGCAATTATCTTGAAGGGTGGGTCTCCCCGAAAATCTTTGAGCTAAAGAAATTGGTCACGGTTGATCTTAGTAACAACATGGGAATATCTGGCATCTTACTGAACTTCTCTGCTGAGAGCCGATTAAAGAATCTGCTTCTTGGAAACACCAACTTCTCTGGTACAATACCGAGTTCCATCAGCAATCTTCAACGCTTGAAGAAGTTGGCTCTTGGTGGTCGAGGGTTTTCCGGGGAGATACCCTCATCGATTGGTCAGCTCACGTCGTTAAAAGTATTAGAGGTCTCTGGGTTTGGGCTAGTAGGACCAGTACCAGCATGGGTCACTAATTTAACTTCTTTGTTTGTTCTCCAGTTCTCAAACTGTGGTTTATCAGGGCCAATACCTTCTTTCTTAGGTAGTCTGCCGAGATTGAGAAAACTAGCACTCTTCAGATGCAACTTTTCTGGGAAAATACCTCAGCATATCTCAAACTTGACGCAGCTGAACATGCTCTTGCTTTATTCGAATAATTTGATTGGTACAGTGCAACTCGCTCCGTTTTGGAAGCTACCAAAGCTATTTGATTTGAATCTCTCAAACAATCTACTAAATGTGGTACCAGAAGACCAAGGCAACTCCTCATTGGCATCCCTCCCACCAATAAAGTTTTTGGGTTTAGCTTCTTGTAAAATATCTGAATTCCCAAATGACTTGAGAAATCTGGACCAGATTCTTGGGCTGGACATTTCAAACAACCACATAAATGGTGCTGTGCCCCAATGGGTATGGGAGAAATGGTCGTTTTTTAGTTTTTGAACCTTTCACATAACAATTTTACGAGCATGGGTTATGATGGCCCTATTCTTCCTATATACGTCCAATATTTTGATCTCAGTTTCAACAATTTCCAAGGGGCAATACCTTTGCCACAGGAAGGAAATTGGTTGCTGGATTACTCAAGCAACCAATTCTCAACTATCCCATCTAATTTTGGCACTCTCATCGTTGATGCTGCATCTTTCAAAGCCTCTGGAAACAAACTCTCTGGGGAAATTCTAGCGCCGATATGCAATGCATCGAGCCTGAATCTCCTTGACCTCTCTTACAATGATTTGAATGGATCAATCCCTGCTTGCTTAATGGAGGACCTCAACAGCTTACAAGTGTTAAATTTGGCGGGAAATCAACTTCACGGGGAGTTGCCACATAGCATGAAAGAAGGATGTGCACTCCAGGAATTAGATTTTGGTGGCAACAAGATTGAAGGGAAAATACCTATATCTCTGGTGGCTTGCCAACAGTTAGAGATATTTGACATCGGAGACAACCAGATCAGTGACTCTTTTCCATGTTGGCTGAGTAAACTTCCTAACCTTCAAGTCCTTGTATTGAAGTCCAACAATTTTACTGGGCACCTGGGACTGGGACCCTCTGTCGTTGCAGAAGACAGGAGCAATAATTGTGATTTCTTGGAACTTCGAGTCATCGATTTAGCCTCAAACAACCTTTCTGGTACACTGCCAGAAGAGTGGTTTAGCAATCTGAAGTCCATGATGGCCAGTTCCTCTAACAAGACATTGATGGTGGAAAATCAGTTTCACCATGGACAGGCATACCAATTCACCGTTGAGGTCACACACAAAGGGCACGAAATTGCATTTTCTAAGAACTTAGTGTCCCTTGTATTCATTGATGTATCAAGTAACGCGTTCCATGGAGACATCCCCAAGTCAATAGGTGACCTTGTCTACCTTTCTGAATTGAACATGTCACACAATGCCTTGACAGGCCCCATACCTAACCAACTTGGCCGTTTGAACCAGCTTGAGTCATTGGATCTCTCTTCAAATGAGCTTTCAGGGAGATTCCACAAGGGCTAGCATCATTGGACTTCCTCACAACATTAAATCTCTCTGACAATTTGCTAGTGGGAAGAATACCAGGGTCAACTCATTTTGGCACATTCACGAATGACTCGTTTCTTGAAATGACGGTTTGTGCGGGCCTCCGTTGTCAAAAGGGTGCAGCGATGGTTCGAATAGTGTCCCTCATCCACTGAATGAGAAACCTGATGTCATACTATTTCTCTTCACAGGATTAGGGTTTGGTGTTGGGTTTGCATTTGTAATCGTGGTGAGATGGGGGCATTTGTAATCGTGGTGACATGGGGAATTGAATCTTTTTTTTTTAGAAAAGGGAATATATTATATTATATCCCAGCTTCTGCATCGATTAATGCTGCATTAGAAAACGATACTGAGAGTGAGAGACATATCCCTTCTCAATCACCATGTATTGAATTTTAATCTTCCTTATTTATGGAGATAAATTAAATGTGTCATGGAGATGTATGGTAACGAGGGGCTATGTTATGCTATTGTCTCAAAGATCAAATGTGTTAGATTTGTAGGCAGGGGTGGAGCGCCCTTTTGTCGATTGCGCTCTTTCCACACGAACCAGGATTCTTGCATGGTGACGAGTCGAAGCTTCTTCGAAGCTGCACGGGCCGTTGAGTCCTAGAGTATTCAGTATTGCCACCAATCCACCAGACACCAATCAAATTAATTGATAACCAAAAGATTGAACAAACAACAATAGAAAAAAAGAAGTCTCAGGTTTTAGAGTTAAACGACTTGTGCGTCTGTGCTTAACTGTGAACAGCCATGCGTGGTGCGTCTGCCAGTCTCTGCTGAACTGACCGGAGCTACCGAGAGGGTTGCGGGCTTGTGGGCTTTGTGTGCAGCCTTCAGCACACAGCAGCTCGAGTGCTCGACACGAGGAGTTGTGAATGCCAAATGGGCCGGTCTTCCTCATGAACCTGGCTGGGCCTTCCATCTACGAGCCCACACCCGTCATCCCGCATCTTCTTTCTTCTTCCTAACGGCCTAACCGCATCGAGTATCGGAGTAAATTTTTAGGTCCACAAATTTTTTAGGTTGATTGACTAGAAATTTTTAGGTCCATGTGAGGTTGACTGATTAGATTTATCTGGTTCATTGGCTTTATCTAGTTCAGCGATCGGTATATATAATAATCCCCAAATATTTATTGTCAATGGTTTATGTGTCGATGGTTTGACTAGATTTGTAGAAACTATTAACAATATTTATATCTTAAATTTATTTAGTCAACTAATAATATTAGTTATATACCATAAATGTTAGTATCGAGAACGACATGTAAAAAGAGATGGAGGGTGGAAAAAAAAAACTCTAATGATCCTGTAGCTAAAAATATTACACATGTTGCATGAGGGTGGTGACTTAACCGAATCAAGCCATATATCCACATTAATGCGGTTTTCACTTACTGCACAAACACGCTAGTCAAGCGGCCAGTGACGAATATAGAATTTTATCTTAGGATATGCCGTTCAAAAATTTTCATATACAATTTGATAAATTCATTTTAGCAATTTGATAATAATCGCAAAATTGACAACATGATTCGGCATATGCAACTAATTAAGTAACATAATAAGGCTTAAATTCATGAATCAAGTTGGAACCATCCACTAAAAACAATATAAATATTTCAAAGCCATATAGGTAATTCAAATATAAGCATAAAAGAGTACCAGAAACTTACAATGCCTCCTCTGATCATGTGAAAGATGATTGATGTCATAAAACCGGCAGCAGTGAAAGGCAGCTATAGCTGTGGCGATGGATGTTTGGATTTGGAAAAAGTTTTGCCTCAGTTACTGATCTCTGCTCTTCCACCACAGGTTCAATCGGATCAAAAACAAACGATAGAATTAGGGGGCACCTGCCGCGAGACTTTTTTTTTAAAAAAATGTATGGTTCTAAAAAAAGAGATGCAATTTCTGGGTTTCTCAAATCACGACACAAATATTAAAAAACACAATGATAATTAAACCTTTTTTATTTGTGATGTTAGCAAATAGCTAAGAAAATAGGCAATAATAATTTTCTATAAAAAGGTGATGAGCAAAAGAACAAATTTTACCTGTGAGGGAAATAGATTCGGTGGGGCGGCCGCAAAAAAATTTAAGACGACTAGACGAGTGATCGTCGGAGGACAGCAGGGCACTCGGCACCAGCCCACCAGCACCAGGGCCAGCCGGCCAGGGCGTGACTGTGACGCTCACGCGTCACCGGCACCGCGTCGGCGTCAGGGCGTCAGGCGGCGCACCACGTGGGGACTGGCCGACTGGGGGTTTTTTGTGACGGGAATTCATTGGTCTTTCTTTGACAGTTTGACTTGTACTCCTAATTAACCTCTGTAGGTCCTAGATAGTACAGCTGCTACTAGATTTTAGATTTTTTTTTGATAAAATGTACCTATATTAATTAGAATAGTAACGTACACAATACAAGCACACCGTATAAGTATACAGAGGACAGCTGTCCAGCCCATTAGCAAAAAGGACCTCAACAAATCTAGAAACTACAAACAGGTCCTTGTCCCCTAAGGACGGAACCAGCAGCACCCGCCGCCGATGAAGATCGCCGAATCCAGCCATCATCGCCGAACCCAAAGCCGGAGGAAGCCGCCGGCGATGAGGTGGACTGCAGCAGACGCTCAAACTCGCGCACGAGCCGTTTTCCTTGAACGTCCGTCCGTCATGTCCACGCCTCAGACGACGGTGGAAGCGCCGACGATGACATCCGCCGTCGCAGTGATGCCGGTCCCGCTCCCACCTGGACCAAAGCTCGCTGCCGAACCGTACCACCAGTAGAACGAGCTTTATCCACGCACCATCGAGCCACAACACCCACACCGCCTCAGAACCTCGACAAGAGCCGCCGACCACGCCGCCTTATAAAGACGATGGAGCACGGGCAAGCTCGGACTCCTAAACAAGATCCGAAAGCAGACCTACCTCCACGCACTCGCCGGCGACGTCGGAGCGAAGCACCACCGGGACGAGGAAGAGCACGGAAGGACCTCATCCCATGGCGGCGCCGCCGCCGCCGCCTCGCCGCCACCGCCGGAAACCTAAACCTAGAAACCCTAGGACCTAATCTACACCGCTCGGCAGAGAGCCACCGTTCCCACACACCTCCGAGGGCCAGGGGCCTGCCGGAGGCGGAGGGGAACGGCGACCTCGCCGGCGGGAGCACGGGTCACCTCCCTTTCGCCTCTCTCACCTGAAGAAAGAAGAGCTAAGGCGGTGGACCGTAGCTTACTAGATTTTAGATTTACTAACACTCTTTTCCAGTTTGCGACATGGTCTATTAATAATAACTGCAGAGAAAGGAATATCCATCGTCCACCAGCAGCAGTGGAACCTGTCACTGCATCTCTCTAGAAGGATTTGGGAGATGACGCCCATGAACAATGGTCGTGGTCATTCTTATCCCCGTCCTCTTCACTTGACCAACGGCTACAGGTCGCTGAGCCAGAATGGCCGTGCCCAACGGGCACTTCCCCGTGCCGTGAATTAATGGTCACCGACGACTTGACTTTGATCGCGCGGGCAGACAGCAATAGTAAGGACCACCGTCATACAATACCATATTATGGCAAATTTTGATCTGGTACGTTTTTTAAAAAAAATGATTCTGGCCTGTTTATATATTGCAAATACCAAAATTACCTGGACACTATTATAAAACCAAAACACTGTCGATTCTCTTATTAATCTATCTATTATACCTACCTAATAATAAAGAGGCAAAATTTCAATCTATTTTTTATAGTCCATCTATTTTTTTCGTCGATCTATTTTTTTAGTGCATCTCTCTCTCTAGCTAACTTTTCATGTATATATAGGGTGGGTGGTCTTTTTTCGGTTGGGTCTCGAACTTCAATCCGTACAAATATATTTCTAAACCTGTTCGGTCAAAAGTCCATAGTCCAAACAGAAAACACGTTACCTTTTCTAAACTAGAAAATAACTCTTTTCTACTCAACCAATTACGTGAAAGCTTTGTACTCACAGATCACGTACAGTCACGTGCGCATGTATATACCAAATAAACAATTTCCATGGTGCCGATTTAACTCCTTTTAAGAATCTCCCTTAATCACGACACAACATGCATGCAATTCCTTTTAGGACTCTAAAATAACTCCCTTTAGGACTCTCTTAATCACCACACGACATGCATATATATTTTTGGATATATAATCCTCTTCAGAATCTTTCTCTACTAAATCAGATGCATGCAAACTCTTTGATTTCCATTTTTTTCTTCACGTGACCGGTTGACTTGACGTACGTGTTGCTCCTGGACCCTTTGTCGTCGTGTCCGATAGATTTCTATGAACATCGGGCAAGATTGACTAGGAGACCCTATATAGAATTCATACAAGTGCTCTGCGATTTCAAACAAAAGTCGAACATGTCTGCCCTTTGCAGAAATACCATGTGCATCATCTGTATATGCCCATGAAGACTTTTGTACACTTCATTGAGCACAATAGTAGCTTAACATCTTTGGCCAAATAAACTTTCTAACAAAATTTTTAGACCCGAATATCCTCCATGATATCAAATATTGGTCATCAACAGCATACAAGTACTCAACTCAAGGTCGCAGACATTGTGGCTGTGACGCGGGCATTGCCACTCAGGTTCTACTATGCGGACTTGCACCTAGAGTCGTGGCATGTGTTCTCGGCGTGTAGCTGCCAGTGCATGCTCACCACAAATCTGTGGATCATGATGGAGGCGTTCCTCAAGGAGTACATCGGCACGAACATCATTGTCGCCATGGAGGTCGTCGTATAGCGAGGCCATCCGACGTCGGGGCTGGTGTGGCTGGTCAGTGAGTAGAAGGTAGACACGCTTTGAATGGCATTCAGTGATGATGTCACACCCAAGGTTAGCCTTGGTGATAGGAAAACAGATTACCCATTCAAGAGGCTATGCAAGGCTACGTTGTGCCAACGACAACGAAGCCAAGGCCAATGCCACGCGAAAACATGCTGACACCAGTGGTCTTTCACGATGGGTGGTTGGTCCAAAAGTCGTCCCCATGCTCTAGATCACGATTGGTTTCTTGGTTGTATGTTTATGCACTGCTGCGGCGCGCGCTCTACCAATGCGCATGCATGGTGTCCCATGCATTCCACACCCACGGCGATCGCGTCATCATCAAGGGCAACCCTCCATCATCGGCCAACCATGAGATGGGCTGGACCAGCCTATTGTTCATGTGCTCCGTTGAACAATCAATATCCCCGCCTACTATATGATAATGATTTTGCAATAGGTTATCTATCTCCACATTATGTGCTGCCATATTTTATGTTTTTTTTCTACATTGTTCAACATTTTGTTTTACCACACATGCTCGGTTGTCTCTGAGTCGTGTGCTTAGATTGTTTAGATTTCTAATTTGCTTTTATTCTGTTTCGGATGTATGTTTTAATTTTTTTTTGTTTGTATCCTATTTCTGATTTGCTGTTTTTTAGTCTGTATAAATTATTATGAATACTATTGGACGATTGACCCGTTTAATGTTAAAAACTCGTAAGTAAAGTCTATTTTATTCCGTTGCAATGCACGGATATGTTTTGCTAGTCTATCAAATATGCAGAGAAAAGGTACGTGGGTGGGCATGGACGAGGTGTTGGAGCGCGGCTACCGCCGCTGGTGTGAGGCTGTCCGCACCGCTCGCCTGTAAATCAACTGGAGGATTGATTTGGTGGAGGAAGTCCCTGCAGCAGGATCCATTATCCTGCCACCGTATCCTGAATATGCTTCTCCGTCCGCCAGACTCCACGGACCAAAGGCCGGATAGCGGAGCAGCACTGAAAGCAGAGGGAGGAGAGAGAAGTGAGCATGCAGCGCAGGCCCCACTTTTTTAACTTGAAAGAAATATTATAACTCACAAATTAAAAATTTAAATTAAATTCTGATTGCACCATTAAATTCGTTTCAATAAATTCTTTAAAACAAGATGTCACGTAGATATATTTAGATAAAGTGACAAGTAGGCCCCACAGTGGATAGAGGATGATATAGAGAATAAATGGGTGCAAAAGAATTGAGTATAGAGGAGAGAATCTTGATGACCAGTCCTTTTAGAGAATAAATCTAGAGTACCACGAGTGCGGATAGTCTAAGACGCTGCGGGAAGAGAGGCACGGCGTGGAGGACACGGATGCGCCGTTCTTCCTCGTTTAGAGGTGGACGTTGACGCTGGCATGAGCTCGTCCTTGGCACCGCGTTGTTTCTCCCCGCACGCTAATGTCGACGCCAGCATGAGCTGGTCCCCGGTGCCGCGTTCTTCTTCCGTGGTGTTGGCATGGCGGAGCTCTGAGCGGGCACGGTCGGGTGGATTGTTGTCTTCACCAATTCTTCAAGCTGAGATGGAGATCCACGAGAACCTTGGGCATTGTGCTGTAGATGTATTGCTCGACGCCTCGTCATATTGTGCTCTCGCAGTAGGCAGCACCACATATAGTATATTTCTATATCTATATGTATAATAATATATACTCCCTCTTTCTCATAATAAGTACACCTTTAGGATGAAGACATACAAATTTAAGAAGCTGGCAAATTTTACCTGTATCAGTAACTTGGCATACCAGTACACATCTGTAGTACTCAGTTTAAAAAAATTCAGAGCACAAAAATAAAGACAAATCAAATACCTCGGCCTTGCATTTCTTTGGTTCCAAAGAATGATTGTAAAATAAGTCTATTGGTCTCGTTTAGTTAAATTTTTTATTGCGAATGGGCCTGTGGTCCAATGATAAGACTATCCAATGGGACGCTACCCACCAGGGATTAAATCCTGGTGTTCGCACCTTTCCTGAGATTTTTTCTAGGATTTATCGGTATTATGCTTTAAGTGGTAAGCGACGTTCCCGTCGATGACGTGACGTCAGTGGTGACTTCGGGAATCTCTAGATCTGCCGGTTCAATCTTTCGGAGGTGCTCATAGGGGTTGGGTTTGCGTGCGTGTGTTCATAGGGATGAGCGTCTTGCGTGTTATAAGTGTCTGCATTGTACTGTGTAATTCTAAAAAAAAGTTAAATTTTTTATTTTGTTTATTGGCTTGGGTGGCTGTAAAATGAAGTACTTTATAGCTTGTGTGCTAGTTTATAGACTGAACTTTATAATAATTAGCCTGATTTAAATAGATAAAGTCAGGTATGAACTATCCTTATTAAAAAAAAGCACAACACGTGGATGTGGCCATGAATGAGCAAAGCCAGTAAACAGAGATTTCCATTATAGTGGGAGAGGCCGCTGCACACCTGCACTCCCTGCGGTTTTTTATTTTTTAAATTACAAGACGAATTTTTTGAGCATAGTTAGTCCACGATTGAATAATATTTACCAAATACAAACGAAAGTGCTCCAAGAGTTCAGGTTGAAAAAATTTCACAATCTAAACAAGGCCTAGCACATGTTACATGCTATCGCTGCTAGGCATTAGATGCAAACCAGCCGGCTAGCGGCGGGGGTGTTCGCTTGTCTGGATATATATATATATATATATATATATATATATATATATATATATTTATATATAGAGCTGGTCGGACGGCTGCAAACCAGCCGGCTGGACGTGCAGCCGGAAGAAATCGGCTGGTCAATTTGAGAAAAAAACTGCAAACATGCAGTTATTATGGAAAGAAGGGACAGAGTATATAAAAAGCAAAATGCTCTTAGTAAAAAATAGGTTCGCCGACTATTCCAAAAGCAAGCACCTACCCACGTAGTCATGCTGCTTTTTTTTTTTTTCCCGAAACACGGAGCTTCTCCATTCCCACTCCTTTTGAGCAGAAATACGTGGGCACAGAGTTTTGAGCTCTTCCGAGTTCAAATTCAGAACACAGCATCTCTCTGCTTTGCGCATCCCCATCTTTCAGAACACGCATGCAGGTCCATGTCAAATAGTCAAATACAGTATTTTGCAAGTGACAAACAATTTGCTTGAGTTTATGGCGTGCTGGCGTGTGCCATGCGACGACGTGCGTCACGGATCGCGCGCCAGATAGGAAATGTGCATGTGTGCGTGCATATGAGACATGGGGGGACTTCATGAAGTAAGATGACCGTTGCTGGCGGAATTTGGCCCCCACGGTGGTACATTTGTACGTGCTTCACCCGGTAAGATTCTCTGATAAGCCCAGTCATCATTATGAATATAACCCTTTTCACCTTTTTGTGTCTATGTGAGGCTGACTGACCAGGGGTGATGTAATGGAAGGTAACTTTAATTCGTGTCATTACTCATTAATTGCTACCCAATATAGCAAACGCCTTGTTTGTTTGTTTTTTTAGAATGGTGTGTTTGGATTCATTTGCCATGGGCAAAAGTTTAGCTTCTAAAGTTTAGCCCCTGATGAATGTTTGGATCCAAATGCTAAAAGGTGACTAAAAGATTTAAGAGAGAAAGAGAGAGTAAATGCACTTTTTTGCCAAGTTTTGGGTCTTTTGAGGAGTAAATGGCAATAGCAAATGTTTTGCCAATTTGCTAAAATTTGCCCTACACATTTGGTTCTTTTTTGGCAAATAAAATGGCAAAAGTACAGGGCAAAAGTTTTGCCATGAATCCAAATACATCCTTAGTTTGAGTTTGTATAAGCATGGAAACACAACAGTTTAAATAAGTATTCCAGATAGCCTTTAGGTTATGCCCTGATTGGCACAACTATGTTGCGAAGCGCTTCTTTGAGAAATTGTACAAATGAAGAAAAATGCTGTCAAAATCGGTTTACATCATTTAATATAAATAGGAGTTGTGAGAAGTGTGGTCAGAAAATCTGAAAAAAGCATATATCATTTGACTTCTGTTTTCAACTTATTTTACCATAACTAGCTTATAAACAGTATCAAATAGGCCTTAAATAAGTTCTGGTCTAGATTTTATAAGCCGATTTATAAGTTCAGATGTTTGTTGACCATTAACCTTATAGAAAGTAGATTATTGAACTTATATTAGACAGAGGTAAACAAATAGTCCCTACAGGTTGATTTGAATCCACAATGAACTTTTTTTTTAAATTTTTTTGCTGTAGCTCGATCATACGTACCGAACATGTCCGGTGTGAATACCGGACAAGTCCAATAGTCAAAGTTTTGAGTTTGGAGCTGAAATTTGGTGGATTGCTTCCTTGAAGTGTTGAAAGCTTACATTTAAAATTTCATAATTTTTAGACACCGTTTGGTATAGGGTTTTCACCTTTTCTCCTAAGGTGAGTTGTGCTGTCTCATTCATGATAGGTCTAGTATGCACACCGAATATGTCTAATATGAACTGTACAATTGAGATTTTCACTAGTTCTTGCTCGTGTAGCTTCCACACCTTCTCCGTTGTGTTCCTTCTCCGCTGTGTTCTTTAAGGTTTCTTGAGCGCATCTGGTCACCTGTTGGCATGTGTGAACTCATTTTGGAGAGTTTTGGTTTGCAGGGACTTTGAGGTTGATTTGGGATAGAGGCTAAGTTTTGTCAGGAGAATAGAATTTTTATTTGTCTCCCATTCACTCTCCTCTAGTCACCTTGCTCGATCCTTCATTTACTTGCTTTAACTCATATAAGCATGGGTCGTGAGTCCGGTCACATATGATACATGGAGGAAGGGAGGGCAGTTTAGGAAGTAAAAAGCGAGATGAAATAATCTATTCGCTCTTTATTTAATACTAGCAGTATCCCCGCGCATTGCCGCGGGGTAAGACTGTGTAGGGAGGAAACGGTGGGCAAAAAAAAAAAAAAAAAACAAAAAAAGGAAAAGTATAAACAGTAACCGGTTTAAAAGACCTGAACAGAACAGTGGCACTGTTTTATAGCGGGCAATCTGTGCATGGCATCCGTTACTGTTCTTTGCGGGTTGGTACTGTTTACGGAAACGGTTACTGTTCACGGAAAGTGTACAGTGTCTATGAACAGTACTGGCGACGTGGCTCAACGTGGGAGCAGTTTTTGTTGTACACAAACATAGATAATGTTAGATTAGTTATAGATAAAGCGATCTTGTTACATGGGTCCAGACTTCATTTTAAATAAAGCTTATTTCATTAATCAAACTATTTTTTATTGAGGAAGAAAGAAACTAATAACTAGTACACAAAGACGTACGACTCAACTTGAGTCAAGCAGTAAAGGACATTTTCGGTGTAGCATACGTTGGTATGTATAGATGGGAATTTAGTGGCGACTTTATTGGAATCTATTAATTGGCAACTTGATTTGTAGGCATGTAGCCCACTTGCCACACGGTCCCAATTCATATGTGCCAATGGAAACGATGGTCCGATCGTGACAATTGGTTGATTTACTGCCATATTGATCGGTAAATCAATTGTCTCTACTGTCACCGTGTATATATAAATCGATAATAAGGCATAGTAGGGAACCCACACACGGTGAAAGCAGTTAACCAAGCTCATTCCCAACAAGTCATAGTAGCCCGGCGAAGCTAGCGCTAGCTGGCACCATGGCCAATCACGGCCAACGCCCAGCAGTGTGGCATCTTCTCCTTGAAATCCAACTCGTAGTTGCCTTGTGCTCACTTCTCCCTTCGTCATGCACTGGCGCGAACACCGGCGGCAACCACACTGCCGCCGCGCTTGCCCCGCTGGCAGTTCCATGCCTGCCCGACCAGGCATCGGCGCTGCTTCGGCTTAGAAGGTCATTCATCACCACCGACTCTTCCGTCTCCGTCTTCCGGTCATGGAGGGCGGACACGGACTGCTGCCGCTGGCTGGGCGTGAGTTGCAGCGACTCTGATGGCCGTGTGACTTCCCTTGACCTGGGTGATTGCAATCTGGAGAGCGGCCGCTTCGATCCTGCGGTTTTTGAGCTAACCTCCCTCAGGTATCTCAACCTTGGTGGCAACGATTTCAACCGATCTCAACTCCCACCTGTTGGGTTTGAGCGGCTAACTAAGCTCACCAATCTTAATCTCTCCTCTTGCAACTTCGGGGTTGGAGAGGTGCCACATGGCATAGGTCGTCTCACGAACCTAGTCTCACTTGACCTCTCCACAGCTTACCAAATTGATTATACGCCTGAATTACTTGGTATTCATTACTGGGCTATGTCGTCCTATGGATCGGCAATAGAACTACCAAATATTACGGCCTTAGTTGCGAACCTTTAGTAGTTTGAGGGAGCTCCATCTTGGCTTTGTGGATCTGTCCCAATCAGTAGAGTGGTGTGATGCTCTAGCCAAGCACACTCCAGATCTCCGTGTCCTTAGCTTGCCATTTTGCTCCCTTCCTAGTCCAATTTGCAGATCGATCTCTGCTTTGCACTCACTGTCCGTGATTAATCTGCAACACAATTATCTAACTGGCCCAATTCCAGACTTCTTTGCCAACTTTTCCTTATTGAAGGTTCTCCAACTTAGGCCTTTTGGAGTTAAATAACCTTTTCCACTAGGATGGGTTTCTCCCTTATATATGGCATTAAATGTTAGTGAAAAAATAACTTTTGAACACAAGCCTAGTTGGGCCAGTGAACAATATTTGCCTTCCAAATTTTGCTACAGGCCTTAGATAGTTGGGTTTCTCCCGCAATCTTTGAACACAAGTTTGAACGCCTTGTTAGTTGTCTGCAAAGGGTTGGGCACACCAACTTCTCTGGTATAATACCAACTTCTATCGGAAGGCTCAAGTCCTTAACAAAGCTAGGCCTTGATGCGTCTGGTTTTTCTGGAAATCTGCCCTCATCAGTTGGTAAGCTCAAATCCTTAAATGATTTGCGAGTCTCTGGGTTAAACCTAGTAGGACCGATGCCATCCTGGATAGCAAACTTAACATTCTGGAGGTACTCCAGTTTTCTGATTGTGGCCTATATGGATCAATACCTTCCTACGTAGGTGGCTTGAGTAAATTGAGAATACTAGCACTCTACGGTTGCAATTTTTCAGGAGATATATCTCCACAGATTTCAAATCTTACACAAGTGGGTACCCTAATTCTTGCTTTCAATATTTTCAGTGGCATAGTAGAACTCAGCTCACTATGGAAACTACCAAATCTATCAAAATTGGACCTATCAAACAACAAAATAGTTGTCGTAGATGGAGAACACAATTATTCATCAACGGTATCCTACCCAAACATAATCGACTTAAACTTGGGATTATGTAGCATAAAGACCTTCCCTAGCATTTTGAAGCATCTAAATGAGGTTGAAAGACTTGACCTTTCAAATAATCAAATTGATGGGACCATACCACAATGGCTATGGGAAAGTTTATCAAACTCTGAGTTTATTATCCTGCTGAACATTTCGCACAATAAACTTGTTGATATTGGCTATGAAGCCCTTCTTCCTATTTATGTTGACGTCTTGGATCTCAGTTTTAACATGTTTAAAGGGACGATTCCCCTACCCCAGTATTCCTTTTTCGAGCTTGATTATTCAAACAACATGTTCTCGTCCGTGCCACTAAACATTTCTAGTCAACTTGAAGGTCTTGCCGTTTTCAGGGCCTCCAGAAATAACCTTTCAGGCAGCTTGTCACCATTCTGTTTTGAACCTGAAATTCTTGACCTATCTTACAATATGTTTAATGGTTCAGTCCCTTCTTGTTTGATGGAAGATGCCGGTTCCTTAGAAGTTCTCAATCTAAGAGAAAATCAACTGGATGGAGAACTTCCACATTATATTGAAAAAAATTGCACACTTAAGATGCTAGACTTAAATGGCAATCGGATCAAAGGATGGTTACCCAAATCTCTAGCTTCCTGCAAAATGTTGGAGATCCTTGATATTGGAAATAATGAGATCAGCGACTCTTTTCCATGCTGGATGAGTAAACTCCCTAGACTTCAAGTGCTTGTCCTGAAATATAACAAGTTTTGGACAAATTGGATCGACTGTTGCCAAGGATAAGACCACTTGTGAGTTTCCAAGTGTACGCATTCTGGATCTGGCCTTCAATAACTTTTCTGGAACATTGACAGAAGAATGGTTTTTAACATTGACGTCCATGATGATCAACACAAATAATGAGACATTGGTGATGGAATATCTTGGCTATCAAGGAGAACTATATCAAGTTGCCACTGAACTCACATATAAAGGTTCAGACCTCACAATTGAAAAAGATACTGAGAACCCTTGTGTTTTTGGATCTCTCAAGCAATTCACTCCAGAGAAGCATTCCTGGAGCTATTGGCGAGCTTGTCTTGCTAGATGTGCTCAACGTGTCACATAACTCCTTTACTGGACCGATTCCATCTCAGCTTGGTTATTTGAGACAGTTGGAGGCTTTGGACATGTCATCTAATGAGCTTTCTGGCGAGATCCCACAGGAGCTAGCGTCGCTGGACTTTCTCACAACACTGAATCTGTCAGACAACAAGCTGGTGGGAAGCATACCAGAATCAACTCAGTTCCTTACATTCTCCAACAGCTCATTCCTTGGAAACGATGGTTTGTGCGGGCTTCCATTGTCAAAATTGTGCCTCAACACAACGCCAGCAAGTGTGATTTCATATCATCCAAGAAGAATTATGTAGATATTATATTGTTCCTCTTTGCAGGATTGGGATTTGGTGTTGGGTTTGCAATTGCAGTTGTTGTGGCACGGGCAATCCCCATTAGGAAATGGTCTTGAGGAAGGCCATGAAGCGCCCATAGTTATGTATCGAAATAAAATACGGTTTCCAGATCATGGATCACTTGCAACCAGCCAATCAGTGCTATTGTATCCTCATGGTTTTGATAATTTGAAATACACTACTACCTGCTATATTTATTGGTTGTATATTTGGAATGCAGGGTCAATGAGCTAACCGGTCTGCTGGCAGAGGTGGAACTGTCTTATTTATATTATACTAGCAAATATGTCCATGCATTGCTACATAACATAAACTATGTTACGTTAATTTGTTGTCACTTGATTTCAAATATAGAAAAATATCAAAACTTAAAACGATTTTAGGAGGTCTCTTTGACTAACAGAAGCGGACACATCTAGAGACTACTTCGATAATGGTCAGCGGACTCCAGACAGGGTACTGAGCACAGGAAAAAATATAGGTTAGCAAAGTGGAAGGTAGTATGTTTGCCAAAGGATCAAAGGTGGTTTTGGGGTTCTAAATCTAAATCTGCATAATAGATGTCTCCTTAGCAAATGGTTGTTTAAGCTATTAAATGGTGATGGAGTATGGCAACAGCTACTCGAAATAAATATTTACACACAAAACTTTAACTCTGGTTCAATCTATGTCTAGGGACTCTCGGTTTTGGACTAGCCTTATGGCGGTTAAGGAAGAGTTTCTCTCGATGGACAGGTTTGATCTAGGTGTGGGGTCCAGAGGTTCGTTTTTGGGAGGATTCTTGATAACACCAGGTCCTCTAAAATGATCTTTTTTTAGGCATTATATAATATTGTGAGAAAGAAAAGTACTTCTGTTCGGACTGTATTGTCAACAACTCCATTCAATGTAGCTTTCAGGAGGTCTTTAGTGGGGAATAACTTGTGAGATTGGCACAATGTAGTGCTCATGGTTGCACAAGTTCATCTTTCAAATAATAGAGATCGTTTTATGTCGGGGTTACATCGAAATAGAATATTCTCGGTAAGTTTGATGTATAGAGCACTATTAAATGTTCGCCGCCGTACCTTTTAATAATTTAATTTAGAAATTAAAACTGCTTCTTAAAATTAAAGTAATACGTATGATAATTATACAAGGGTATTATCCTCACGAAAGATAATTTAGCTAGACGATATTAGCAAGGGAACTTGAAATGTTGTTTTTGTTCGGCCCAAGAAACAATACAACATTTGCTTTTTTTTGTCATTATGTAAAATTCATGTGGCGAATCGTTCAAATCTCTTTCAACCTAAAGCCTCCAAGTAGTGTACACAATATGTTTACAAGTTGGTTGGCGGGGTTGCATAGAACTGTAAAAGCTCAAATACTTGGTGGGGGCCGGTGCAATTTGTTGGGCGCTTTGGCTTTACCCGTAACGAGGTCGTGTTGAACAAGGTGTTAGCACCATCTTATTTGCAGGTTATCTTCAAAGCAACATGCTGGATCAGGTTTTGGTCTCTTCTTGAAGGAGGAGCTTCGCCACTCGGTAAAGATGGGCTATAGGGCCATTGAGGCGATCGCGCTACACGTGTTTGCACGGCATGGCTGGAGATTTAGCAATAGGATTGCTATTTAGTATTCTCTCCTTAAGACTTTTGCTTTCGAGTCATGGCTCAAACCTTTATTTTTTGTGATTTCTTGGATTATCAATCGGATTTGAAACGTTTGAAACATTTGTAATAAAGAACACTATATGCATTAATCGATGCGAGAAGCTGGAATATAATATATTCTCTTTTCTAAAAAGACAAACACCTGTCTCTGTTAATATTCTAAGACTCTGTTAATCTTCTATAGAGGCGGTCCACTTACAACACACATCTTTGTAAATCAATTTTATTTTTTTATTCTAAGAGTTAGCTCGGTTGGCATGCGTTGTCGGTGTGCACACTGTCCATCAGCATGGGAAGATAAAATTATAAAGGTGATCGCTGATATAATTTGGCTCAATCAAGTGGCATTTTGGTGGATTTTGGAGGATGGTGTGATTTGCTACAAAAACCGAGATATTATATTTCAGTTACATCTGCATATTTACGAGAATTGATAAAAACTTGGGGCAAAAAATCACACTGAGTTATTTGAGTTATTTGCTTGTGAGATTTAATTATTGCACTACATACGATCTAATATCGGCTTTCCGATTGCTGTTTTATCTCTTGATAAGTGGCCATCTACATGGATGCCGTGGGCAACTGTGATTTTTTAGATGACAAAGGCCGTCGGTTGCTCGGATAGGGGGTGTTGAAATTAACGAGAAACAAGCTGGGATGATTTACCGCTTTCTCCAAATGACTTCACGTCGACAAATTGTTGCATGGCGGTATAGAGTTTTTTTTACGGTATCCACCTACTAGGAAGCCAGCTATTATCTGTCATCACATTCCGGGAATTCGATGTTTGGGATATTCATAATTTCTACACACCACCGGAGAAGATGCATCAATTTGCACATTGGGGGATCGATATCTCATCGGTAGCTTGATTCGAGAAACCACTAGGAGTAATGTAGTCTAGCACCACGATCAACCACTTTATTGATGGATACTTTGGTTCCTTCCATTATTGTCTTTTTCTTCATCGCAGACGAGGATACAGATGATGATAACTATCTGATTAGTTTCTACCGTCGGTTAATGCGTGGATCGGCGGGATGCGAAGAGCTTAGCGGAAGGACACATCGCTTGGACTAGGATTGGCGCGAGGCAGCGTTGTCGAGAAGGGGAGTTCTTTCACCGTCAAGCGAAGATGGTGGCGAATTATAAGATTGATGGGCCAAAGCGGGGCCCAAGGAGGATAGCGGGCCCTACGGCCCGTCCCTAGAGGCGAGTGGGGTGCCGCACATGGCGGCGGCGGCTGCCCTGCCCGCCCCGGGGCCGCATGGCGCTTCCACTTCCGTCATCGCCGCAGTCACCGCCAATTACTTTTATTATTATTGATTAAAAGAATCAAGATTAGAAACACTTGAAAAGTCCGTGTTTGATAAGGACTTTCCCATTAAAGTCTAATCATGACTATAAATAATGGCCCATTGTAATCGGATGCAATCAAGAAAGTAATTGGGGGTAATTCTCTTTATTCCTATTCTCCCGCGCTTGCTCTCCTCTCCTCACCCTAGCCGGCCGCCAAGGCCAACCGCCGCCCCGTGTGGGCGTCTTGCCCCCCCCTCTCCTCCTCCTCCAATCCTCTAGCCCCAAATCCACCATCCCGGGCTGGGTGTGTTACATAGGCTACCTTCCAAAAATTGCTTTTTGTAGGTGGGAAGGTTTTAATTTTATTTTTTTTTTGGTGGAGAGGTTGTAGAAGGTGAGCATCTCCAACAACTCTTTAAAATTGACTTGCTAAATCTTGAGTTTTAGCAAGTTGCTAATTTGTTTGGCAAGTGAAAAAAGACTTGTCTCCAACAACTCCTTAAAACTCACTTGCCAAAACGAAAAAAGTCCGCTAACGAATGAAGACGCCCGCTAAGCGAGCGAAAAGCCCAGCTAAATGAAGCACGAAGAGCCCCGCTAAGAAACGAAGAGCCCGCTAACTTCCCTCGATAGCAACTCCTTTCTCATGCGAGGCGGATATATATACCACGAGGCCCGTAAATAAGCGTAAATAGCAACTTGGGATAAATAACAAGTTGATTTGAGGAGTTGTTGGAGAGGGATTTTTTTGTTTTTGCCAAATTAATAAGAATAGCAACCTTATTTGAGGAGTTGTTTGGAGATGCTCAAGAACATATTATTCCAAATATTTTTTTAAAAATTTACTGGTTGGTTAGTGCTTAATTAAAGTTTTGCTTTTCTTTCTCTTCTATGGTGCTTGAGCCATTTATGATGCAAATTTGACTAAAGTTTAAAGGTGCTAGGGTAAATTTGTTAGGGAAATAAGATTGTACCCTTATTTAGTTGTTCTTCAAGATTTTAGTGGACTATTAGTTAGTTTTATAGATATTTCATCTATATCTAGATCTAGAATTAGGGTTTGTTTTTATTAATTGCATGTTATTAATTTTTGTTTAACAAAATGAGATTAAGTTTGCATGAAGGATGGTGGGTAAAATTTATTAATTGTTGCTAATTAATAGGTACGGCAACTATGATCGCCGTGGCAGCTGCAGCTGCTGCTGCTCATGCAGTTGCAGAGGCAGAGGCAATCATGGCAGAAGCTGAAGCAGAGGCTGCGGAAGCAGAGGCCCGCTGCACGGGCCTTTGCTGAAGCAGGCGTTTTGACACTGAAGAACAGAAATGCCCTCTTGTCCTTTCACATAGTAGAATCCAGTTCCGTAGCCTTACGCAACTTATTGTTTACTAAAAGAACCTGAAATCGAACTTTTCATAAACCCACTGACTTATTCACCAATGATTATGATTTTCAAAGGTAATTATGTCGTGGCATAGAAAAAAAAACATTCACTTGAACCTACTTTTTGAAAAACAGAGTTAACCGGAAGTAGAATCAAACTATCAAACTGCTTTTTTAGAAGTAAGAAACAGCCAATGGGATCTGCGGCTGCACCAAATTTTTGATTTCTTGATGTTCCATGTCCAGATGGCCCAAGCTTGATGCTACTCGGAACTGTTGCGGTCAGTGTTGCTGCAGGGGCAGGCCACCTATGCTTGTAGTTCATGTGAAACTGTTGCTCAGGTAAACACAGCTGTCCCCGTAGTTGTATAAAGTTGTGTTATTGGATCCATGTTCCAACACACCAACAGAGATGCCGGCTTGGTTGTATTCCCTCATTTGGACACCATTTTTAGAACTCGATATCCTTGTTTAGATTTAAAAGAGTTAAATGCCAGAGGTCCATTAATTTGTAACCAGTTTTAGTTAGGTCCATCAACTTAGAAAAGTGGTTTTTTGGATCCATTAAATTATGAAGAGTTTTCGGTTAAGAACCATCAACTTAGAAAAATAGGTTTTTTAGGTCCATAAACTTTATATATATAGTATCAATTGGGTCCATATCTCTTCACGTGGGCTTTCTCGGCGGCTTTGTTGGCCAGGGGGGGCTTATGGCCATGCGGCCAAGCAAACATTGCTGCAGATGATATGGCCCGCGTGGGCCATCTCTATGCACATGGGTCGGTAGGTTCCTTGGTGCTTCGCATTTGTCGTGAGCAATGAGCACAAAGGCGGCATGCAATCACCCACCAGCCCTTGGTGGCCTGCTTTCACTGCGCCGTGTGGCCTTGGCGGTGGTAGTGCTATAGCAGCGCCCTCCATTGAGTCGCGATGGATCTCTCGGCCTTTCGGCGCGACCCGCGGCAACTACTCGCTTTCACCGTGGTCGTGGCAGCGCTGGCCAGCGGCAAGTAATACTGCGGCGGCACGCTTATGCGCCCGCATCGGCGGAGTGGCTTTCGTTCACTCACTCACTCATGTTTGGCGAAATGAAGGATCAACGGCTACTTCGGTGGACAAATTAGCAGCCAAATCATCGGCGCAAGATGTTCAAGTGGAGGATATGGATCTAAATAATCGTCATATAAAGTTTATGGACCCCTAAAACTCACTAAGTGATGGACTTAACCAAGTCGATGGACCTAACTGGATTCTGCTCATAGGATAATGGACCCAAAAAACATTTCTAAGTTGATGGATCTAAGCGAGCTTTCTTGAAAGTTAATGGACCTGCAGTGCATTTAACTCAATTCAAAATATTAGAAAAATTGGAACTGTAGCATTTTATTTGTATTAGACAATTATTATCTAACCGTGGACTAACTAGGCTTAAAAATTCATCTCGTGATTTACAATCAAACTATGTAATTAGTTATTTTTACTTATATTTAGTGCTCCATGTATATGAAAAAGTTGATGTGATGGAGAGAGTAAAAAAAAAATCTAAAATTATCTGTCATTCTGACCTACTTCCTCCATAACAAAAATAACCAGTTTCTTTGACTTTTTTGAAAATTTGTGTTTGACTATTAAAATCTTATTTAAACATTTTATATAATTATAAAATAAATAAATTATTATTAAAATATCTAATGATAAAAATAAGTCACAACAAAGTACATGATATTTATATAAAATTTTTTTAAATAAGGCGAATGATCAAATGTAATCTTTAAAAAGTCAAAAGAAAACAAAGTTATTTTTGTAACGAGGAGTAGAAGAGGAGCTCTTCTAGTCCTAGGAAAGTGGGAAGAATACTGATCCCACACATATGACAATGCGTGTCGCATAATTCACCCTCACGCTTTGCGGGCGAAAATAACTAGAAGCTGAGTGCGGGCCGCGTGTATCAGTCGTTGGTTGACTCTCCTGCAACAAGTCTTTCATCCAAAGGCTAGCTGCAGGGGAGATAGTGGCGAGCTAGAGCAAATCTAAGAGGATTGCACTTGCTATTGTGGGTGTAGAGGTTTTTGAATTTATGGGTACAAATATGGTGAAAATCTAGCTCTTATCACTGTTTTTATCATGGGTGCTTGGCACCCACAAGGCAACTCTGCCTGCAGAAGTAGATCTATATGTTATCCTTTGTGTTTATATTATACTTCCTCCAGTGTCCAGTTTAGAAGTTATTTTTTGAACTGATGACATGGTCTCTAAGTATAATTTTGACTTTATATTTTTTTGTAAAATACTTTCATCACAAAGTGATATGTTATATTTTATAAAATGTTTTTTAAAACAAATCTATTTATATGATTTTTGTTTCCAAACTTAATAACTTAAAAATTATTCATGCTTTGATCAAAAAACACGCGATTTCTCAATCCGATCGAGAAGAGCGTATATGAGGGCGATAAGGTTGATGGATGGCAGAAAAATCAAAGAGAACCACCGTGTCGGACGGAATGTTCGCGGAAAAACTCAAAACAAAAGTATGGCGCTAGGCCCGGCGGGCGACCTCGACTTATAGCCATGGGTGGGCGACCTTGACTTACCATAGCCAGCGTGGGTGATGGGTTTGAGAACTTCACTTTTGAAGATCTCACTTTTTTTATCACTTCAAAGGAGCCCACAGCGACCTTTAGGCAGAGGTGACAAATTTTCACACTCTCTAGCGATCTTGACTGTTTTGGACAATTTGGAACCAGACCAAATGCAATCATTTTCAGAAGAGAGAAGAAAGAAGACTACCCATGAGGTTTTCAAGGATTATAAAGGATACGGCCTTGCTCTGGGCCTCAGCCGGGGGAAGGCACTGCAGCCTCTCTCTTAGTTGTTCAGTCTGTTAGTATGTAATAGAATTTTTTTGAAACAAATACCATTGCGGCCTAGGCCGTTGTGTGGTCGACCTACTCTTTTTTTGCGACCGAAAGAAAAAATTATATTAGATAATAGCTGGTACATCAATATATTACAGTTCCTACGGATTATACAAATATCTAGAAATTCATCTAAATTATACCCACACTGTGAATAATCCATATCTCAAACCCAAAACCTATTTGGCGCTTTGTATGGATGACTGCCTGAGCAAAATACTGCGGCAACAATTGTTTCGGCCAGGCAGTGGGTAGCGGACGACCAACATTCTGCCGAGGCGTTGAGAAACTTCTTTTTCTTTCTTGTGTCTTCCTTTTCTTCTTTACGCCACGAAGAATAATAAAAGACTGATCGTCGAAAATTATTCTCTGAATCCCTTCATGCGTGGCCGGATCAACCACAACAAAGCGAAGGAAGGGACCGGAGAAAATTATTCCATGGTGGCGGCATTATCTCGCCTCGATGCCGCCGTTTAGAAACATAAGTCTCCATGTGGTCATGTCGATGAATCTTTTGATGCCGTGAATGCCGTCTTCATCTTCAACATGTCGCCATAGAAACGATTCCACCTCGCACCCTCGCCGTTGCCGGAGGGGAGCAGGGAGGAAGAGATAAATCTCCGCTACCAAAGAAACTTGGCATGGAGAAACCTAAACCTAAAGACTCAATTTAATGAAAAACTTACTGAAAACAATGGATCCCGCTCCCTCCGACCTCCCGGCGATATGCGGGGAACTGCTGATAAAGAGACACCCGAGCGGCGGCAGCGGCAGCGGAAAACGCGAGCCCGCGAGACACCCTAACCTAAGCGGCGGCGGCGGTGGCCGCCAGCAAGAAAGTTTAGACTGAACGCGGTTGTGGTCAGCGCTACTCGGCGCATGTAATCTTGTTGTTTCTGCACCTTCTACTTATTAATTCAAGGCCGGTAATATTCTTAGATCTTTCAAAAAAAAATATACACCATGTATGATAATAATGGATATATTCTCCATAATTGTTCTAATTCATTCATTGATATCACACCACAAGCTTAGTGTTCCTGTTATCCTGTGTTACCTACACCTTTTGCATATTTATACTGGATCCGGACTGTTGATGGATGGCAGAAAAAAATCAAGAAAGAACCATGGTGTCGGGGCGAATGTTCGCAGAAAAACTCAAAACAAAAAGTAACTAAGCGCTGAATTGATCATAACTTGACTTCTAGCGCGTTGCATGATTGGTTTGGGGACTTCTGCCACCACGCCGCTTCACGTTATAAGCAATGGTAGAACTAGCACTTTGAATGCGGGAGGCTAAACAATAGATGACACGTTATAAACAAGTGAATTTTATAATGTATCATTAAATTTTTATTAAAAATTGAATTTCTATTGATTTTGATGAAAAATAAATTTTTATTAAACATTTTGATGAAAAATTATTTTTTTCCAATAGGTGGGTATGGCCCTACCGCCTTCCCGTTCTGCCACTGCTGGTAAGCGTTGCATTGAAGAGACTGCTTGATACTATATATACTGTGTTTATTTACAGACCGAGTGCTCTATATGTGAACAAGACATGTATGAATTATGATGACCTACTTTAGCTAAAGACTTGCTACTCTTGCACCCATGTCTCGCGGACGCCCTGATCCCGTGCAGGGCATTCGTTGGCATGTCACCGTGGTTGTGACTACTTTGAGCCTTTCATACATTGGTATAGTACGTCAAAATCAGAGAGCCGATTGGGTTTTGAGCAGAATAATGCCAGGCTCAGCGGCGGAGCTCAGAACAAAATTGAAAGAGGTATGCTTGTTTCGTAGTTAAGAACTTTCAATATACTTAAGATATATACTTTAAAATTTAACTCTTGCCTCTCACAGATTTTAATCTCTCTTTGTGATGCGGCTGCACCCTTTCATTTTAATGTAGTCCCGCCTCCATGCCAGGGCCTATGCACGGTCCTTTCCGACGCGCGCTGCCAATGTTCTCGGGATGTTGTTTGCTACTTGCTTCTCCTGTGAGGCTCTTGAAAGAGTCAGAGTCATTGTTTTGTGCTTCTTCAAAACAGCTCCAATTCCACCTTTAACTTGCAACCATATGTTACAATCAGAGTCATTGTTTTGTGCTCTTCAAACAGCTCCAACTCCACCTTTAACATGCAACTATATGTTACACCAGAAGCTCTGTGAATGTATAAAACTGCACGGTGATTCCTCAACCATATGCTGCCAATCAGAAGCCCGGTGAATTTTATAAAACTAGCACGGTGAATAGAATCCTACCTCCCCTACACTACGCATACTCTCCCTCCGCCACCAACCACCCACTGCACGGCACGGTATTGCACACGTACATGCCCTCCACAATGGCTTTTTCACGAGCTGCCGCTGCCGGTGTTGCTCCTGGGACTGCTTCTGCTGCTACAAACAACAATACAGCTCGTAGTCGTCGCAGCCTTAAGCTCGCCTGTACCTCCACCTGGCGCAGGCAGTGGTGCTGGTTCGTACACCAACTACACGGCCACTCCCGCATCGTCGCCGTCGGTGCTTCCTGCTGCATGCCTTCCCGACCAGGCTTCAGCGTTGCTCCAGCTGAAGCAGTCCTTCTCCGTCACCAACTACTCCACCATGGCCTTCCGATCGTGGAGGCCCGGCACCGACTGCTGCAGATAGGAGGGCGTCCACTGCGACGGCGACGACCAATACTCCAACTCCAACTCCAACGACGACGACGACGGCCGGCGCGTGACATCTCTCGACCTCAGCGACCGAGGCTTGTTCACTAGCGGCGGGCTCAGCCTGCGCTTTTCAAGCCTACCTCACCAGGTACTTCAATCTCGAAAACTTCTTCAACGAGTGCCAGCTCCAGCTGCTGTCTGAGCGTTTAATCACCTCACCCACCTCAACCCCTCTAGCTCGCTTTCAGGCGAGAGATACCAGCTGCATCGGACGCCCAACGAATCTGGTCTCCCTCGATCTCTGCCGCTTCCACATCCGCACCCAGCTTCGATTTATTTTGCTTACAGTTTCTCAGCTATTGCTGCGAATGGCTCGTGAGCTAAACTTGCAAGACTGATTGCCAACCTTAGTAGCTTGCTGAGCCTGTCTTGGCTTCGTCGACTTGTCAGACAACACTGTTGGTGAAGGAGTGGGGCAATGCCTTGCCAATTACTAATTCGAATCTTCAGGTTCTTAGCTTGCCGTTCTGCTCTCTGATGGGCCAATCAGTGCTTCCCTTGTCTCGCTTCTGACCTCGCTCTCGTTTTAGTTGACCTTACGCTATAATAATTTGGATGGTGCTATTCCCGAGTTCTTTGCCAACTTCTCCTTTCTTAAAGTACTCCAGCTCAGCCGCAATTATCTTGAAGGGTGGGTCTCCCCCTGAAAATCTTTGAGCTGAAGAAATTGGTCACGGTTGATCTTAGTAACAACATGGGGAATATCTGGCATCTTACTGAACTTCTCTGCTGAGAGCCGATTAAAGAATCTGCTTCTTGGAAACACCAACTTCTCTGGTACAATACCGAGTTCCATCAGCAATCTTCAACGCTTGAAGAAGTTGGTTCTTGGTGGTCGAGGGTTTTCCGGGGAGATACCCCTCATCGATTGGTCAGCTCACGTCGTTAAAAGTATTAGAGGTCTCTGGGTTTGGGCTAGTAGGACCAGTACCAGCATGGGTCAGTAATTTAACTTCTTTGTTTGTTCTCCAGTTCTCAAACTGTGGTTTATCAGGGCCAATACCTTCTTTCTTAGGCAGTCTGCCGAGATTGAGAAAAACTAGCACTCTTCAGATGCAACTTTTCTGGGAAAAATACTCTCAGCATATCTCAAACTTGACGCAGCTGAACATGCTCTTGCTTTATTCAAATAATTTGATTGGTACAGTGCAACTCGCTCCAAGTTTTGGAAGCTACCAAAGCTATTTGATTTGGAATCTCTCAAACAATCTACTAAATGTGGTACCAGAAGACCAAGGCAACTCCTCATTGGCATCCCTCCCACCAATAAAGTTTTTGGTTTAGCTGCTGCAAAATATCTGAATTCCCAAATGACTTGAGAAATCTGGACCAGAATCTTGGGCTGCATTTCAAACAACCATTACAAATGGGGCTGTGCCCCAAATGGGTGTGGGAGAAATGGTCGTTTTTAGTTTTTGAACCTTTCACATAACAATTTTACGAGCATAGCTATGATGGCCCTATTCTTCCTATATACGTCCAGTATTTTGATCATCAGTTTCAACAATTTCCAACGGGCAATACCTTTTGCCACGGGAAGAGAGAGGTAGTTTGCCATGGGATTACCTCAAGCAACCACCTCAGCATCCCATCTAATTTTGGCACTCTCATCGTTGATGCTGCATCTTTCAAAGCCTCTGGAAACAAACTCTCGGGAAATTCTAGCGCCGATATGCACCAGTATGAGCACGAGACCAACTAGACCTCTCTACAATGATTTGAATGGATCAATCCCTCAAGCTTGCTTTAATGGAGGACCTCAACAGCTTACAAGTGTTAAATTTGGCGGGAAATCAACTTCACGAGAGTTTGACTACACAGCATGAAACAAGGATGTGCCCTCTAAGGAATTAGATTTTTGCAGCATATTCAAGATTAAAGGGAAAAATGCCTAGATCTCTGAGTGGCCTGCTAACGAGTTCAAGAGATCATTTGTGACCATAGGAAACAAACCAGATCAGTGCACTCTTTTCCATGCTGGGATGAGGCAAACTTCCTAACCTTCAAGTCCTTGTATTGAAGTCCAACAATTTTTCTGGGGCACACCTGGGACTGGGACCCTCTGTCGTTGCAGAACACGTGGCAACAATTGTGATTTCTTGGAACTTTGAGTGGTCGATTTAGCCTCAAACAACCTTTCTGGTACACTGCCAGAAGAGTGGTTCAGCAATCTGGACAGTCGCAGACGGCCAGTTCTTTCTTAACGAGACATTGATGGTGGAAAACCGATATCCTCATGGACAGGCATACCAATTCCACCGTTGAGGTCACACACAAAGGGCATGAGTGCATTTTCAAAGAACTTAGTGGCCCTTTGTAGTTCATTGACGTCTCAAGTAACAGCGTTCCATGGAGACATCCCCCAGGTCAATAGGCGATCTTGTCTACCTCTCTGAATTGAACATGTCACATAATGCCTTGACAGGCCCCATACCCAACCAACTCTGCCCGTCTGAACCAGCATCGAGTCATTGATCTCTCTTCAAATGAGCTTTCAGGGAGATCCCACAAGGGCTAGCATCACTGGACTTCCCTCGACAACATTGAATCTTTCTGACAATTTGCTAGTGGAAGAATACCAGAGTCAACTCATTTCGGCACATTCTACTGAATGACTCGCTTTCTTGGAAATGATGGATCTGCGGGCCTCCGTTGTCAAAAGGATGCAGGGTTCGAATAGTGTCCTGCATCCACTGGATGAGAAACCCTGATGTCATACTATTCCTCTCACAGGATTAGATTTCGGTGTTGGGCTCTGCATTTGTAATGGTGGCATGGGGGCATTTGTAATCGTCCTGCAATGGTGACATGGGAATCTGCATTAGAAAACGATACTGAGAGTGAGAGACATCCCCTCTCAATCATCATGTATTGAATTTTTAAATCTTATTTATTGGGATATAAATTAATGGGCCATGGAGATGTATGGTAACCAGGGTCTATGTTATGCTACTGTCTCAAACAGATCATCAGCTATAACAGGGGTCTCAGAGCTTTGCTCTGGTGTTCCTTCTAGAAAACCCTTGTGAATCCAGCTCGATTGTGCTTAGCA